>JALMQS010000128.1:21582631-21822534 GCA_024734495.1 Forficula auricularia
GAAATATATATCGAGATTAAAAACTCAAAACATATATTTGTTTTATTTGTGAAACCCACCTAGAAAAATAAATTTTTACTTATTATCTATTAAAATGTTTCACCTAGAACCGACACCAAATTCTTTAAAGATTATAATAAATAAATTTTAAAAAAAATCTCCGTGTAGCCGGTTAGTTAAAAATTCATAATAATAGTAAAATTTTTTAATTAATTATACTTTGTTTTGTTGATGACCTAATGTAGAGTAATATTAAAGATCGAAATTTTATGAATCATTTGCTTTTGATACATAACTTAAATATTAAATATTTATTCTAGATTAGCGTTTCTCAAACTTTTTAGCCCCGACTCTCATAATGTAAAAAATAAATAAAATTAATCCGTGGCGACTAGCTGAAAATTTTTTCCCAATAGGTAATAATAATGTTTATTTTTACTTTAAGACTGTAGTTTTAAAATAAATGAGATTTTAACAATTATGTCTAATAACGATCTTTTTTCTCAGAAAATCTATACCTATATATATTTTTAAGGCAAAAAATAAGAATCTCTTTTTGAAAATAAGATGAAACAACTAGTGGTGAAAACCGACCAAAAATATTCTACTAAATAATTAAGTAATGGAGAGGGATTCAGCCAATGGGTAGCCTCTGCTGAATAAAAAACTCCCAATTATGGAAACCGTTTCGGCTTTAATTAAATAATGCCATCATCAGTTCCTAAGATAGTATTAGCAACACAATTAATTTTATAAATAAATTGTGTCGCTAATACTCTCTTAGGAACCGATGATGGCATTATTTAATTAAAGCCGAAACGTTTTCCATAATTGGGAGTTTTTTATTCAGCAGAGGCTGAATCCCTCTCCATTACTTAATTATATACATATACAGCCATCAAAATTGTATCAATATTCTACTAATATCAAAGAAATCGAGACCTAAAAAAACATTAAATTCTTGTAAAGAAATTGAGTATCTATTTGAGAAAGAAAGATTGAGTTTTTTCTCAAAATCAACTTGCGATATATAATCAATTAATTTTACGAACATGAACTTAGGCCATTTATCGAAGATTTAATAGATATGTTTATATTGCATGTAAGAGGGTCTTGTCCCCTCGGGAGTCAAACCCAAGCTACTGACTAGTTGCCCGGAAAGCTTACTAGTGCTTGGGTTCGACTTCAGAGGGGACAAGACCCTCTTACATGCAATATAAACATTTCTATTAAATCTTCGATAAATGACCTAAGTTCATGTTCCTAAAATTAAATTCTTTGTGTATATATTTTTATTTTAAGACAACTACATCCTGCGGGTCACAATCCCCAGTTTGAGAAACGCTCTATTAGATTACAAAATATAGGTATTGAGGCTTTAATGGAAAATATTGTTAAGTTGTTCTATGATAGCAAATATAGGATATAACTTTTGGAGAAGGGTTAGTAAATCTAAATAGAATTTTATGGAGAAGCAGCCCAGGATAATGAAAAGAAATAATTTAATTTTACTTAGGGAAAGTGGTGTAGGTTTTAGGTGAAACATGATATTAATTAATAAAGTAAAGGGGGTGTAGTTTCACAGTGAATTAATGATGGACTAATAATCCGAAATATATTGACTCTATATAAACCTCTTTGAGTTTTATTTCATTTACTGTGAAACTACACACCCTTTACTCTCCGAAACGTCGCTTTTAAAAAATGTTGAAAACAACTTTCCAAAATAATTCTTTTAAGGACGTTCCCTAATAAATCGATTTTCTTACAATCCTTTTAAAACTTTGAATACACATATTTAGAAGTGTCCTTTATATGTAGACATTTTTTTCAATAGTCCTTGCGGCACTAAATTTGTAAATATGGACCAATGGAATTTGCATATTTAACATGCGAACCCTATCCCTATTGATGTTAAAGCGACTGTTTCATTAAATAACAATCTTAATTTTCTTGAAATTATTTTGAAAAACTTAGAATCATTAACTGAAGTTATAACAAATATTTTTCGGTTAAAATAATTGTAACAAGCAGTATTCGTTTTGTTTGAAAAATGTTAAAAGTTAGGTACTTTCGATGGTTTTCATTTTTTCTCTCATGATATGACAAGTGAGAGATGGCGACTTGACAACGTCGCACTAAAATCACTCAATTTTTCCAAATCTAAAAAACTTCTGCAGCTGGTGCATTTGAGATTTTTAGCTAATTCTCTCAACCTAACCATATTGTTCTCATTTGGAATTTCGCATTGAGCTGTTTCATGAAGTGTTTTTTTTTATTCTTTATCTTTTAGCGTCAGTAAGAATGCAATGTTGCCGGAGCCCTTCTGCGCATATGGGAGTAGGGGAAAGAGCGAACTCCACTGAGCTATATTAGGGAACGTCCTTAATTGAAAATTGTGATTCTTTTCATTATCCTGAGTTGTCACTCCATTAAATTCCGCCAATATAAAAAATCAATTGACTTTTATTATATTAAACATACCTTCTTTATAATACTCTGATATTTTTTTCAAGGCAACATCTTTCATACCTGGCCAAACCAGCGACTCTAAATATATTAGTTGCCGTTCATCATTAAACACTAAGTTTCCCAACTCTTTTCTATCGATTTCTCCGTTTTCGGCGACAACTTGAGGACCGAAATGGTCAACAATCTTGTTAAATATTTCCGTATCTTTTTTATATGCAATATGTGCAAGTTTATCACATTCAACATGTCCGGCACCTAAGCTTACTAAACGCTTAGCAACTGACGTTTTCCCTGAGGCGATTCCTCCAACTAGTCCAATAACATAAGGTTCATTCCCTGAAAATTCTTTCAATGGTTTTTTAAGACGGGTTCCAAGTAGACGTAATCGAGCGTTTGTTGAACTAAGTTTGTTTTCAGTTGCCTCATCTATTTCCTGATCTAAATTTAAAATAAACATATTTTAATAGTTGTAAAGATGGAGATACAGTTAAATTTTATATTCTTTAAGTTTAGATGGAAAATAAAATGGTGGCTTAACTAGGAGTACTTATATTAATTTAGTTGAAAATATTATATTTTGCCGAGAGTAGCAGTTGTTGATTCATAAAGAGATATCAATGAGGTTGTCCTCTGTTTGATGCAAATAAACATACCCAGACAGACTGGAATATTGCAGCAATATTGCGAACCTTGCACCAACATTGCAGTGGCAACATTGGCAATATTTCCGCAATGTTGCTGCAATGTAAAAGAGGCGGACATAGGAATATTGCTGCAATGTTCCTGCAAGGTTTAATATTGCAATGTAATATTGCTGCAATATTCCCTTCTGTCTGGGTATATATATTTATTTGTTTGAGACTAGTTTCAAAGGTTTGACATAAGTCTTTAAATGGAAATATTTTATCTGTCCCCTCTCATGGGGTCAATTACTCGATTGGATATAGAAAATTTGTTTTGTTGTCATAGCAAGCTAGCCATATAATCGTTTATGACTGTGGCTAGCTTGCTATGATTCCTTAACATCACCATAGCATTTGGAATTTTGCTAGTTATGCCAGTAACTGTAGTAAGAGCAAAAAGGTCGTTTTCTAAATTAAAACTGATAAGAAATTACCTGTGCTCAACTATGAGAAACAATTTAACAACAATATCTTTAGAGGAGGCCATATTAGAGCACGAAACTATCATGGATTTAGCAAACAGAAAAGCGAGAAGTGTAGAAATAATATAATTCTGTTTATATTTTTCACATTTTCGATTCTTCTTGCCTTTCTTTTGCAAAATATAACATACATATAAGGTGTACAAATATGTTTCCGCCGTTTTTAATCAAAAATTGGGCATTTATTGTGAAAGAACGCAACCTTAAGTTTTATCGAAGTTTTGTCCATCGCTTGCCACTACATTTTCCAATCTTTCTGGCAGCATACATACGGATTCCGCTTCGGAAGAATGCTTAATCTTTTGAGGCTATCCACGAATCAACCCAATTTTTGGTATCTTCATATGATGTGAAGTGCTGCTCAGACAGGCCATGCCCAATCGATTGAAACAAGTGGACATCAGAAGGAGTAATGTCTGGTGAATATAGCGGGTGGGATAAAACTTCCTAATTGAGTGTTTCCAAATAGGTTTTGTAGAAAATCGGCGTTCAAAGTTTCTCGGCGTCAGTTCATATGGAACCCAATTTCCTTGTTTTTGAATCATTCCCAATGATTTCAACCGATGTGAAATTGCTTGTTGAGTCACTCCCAATGTATGTGCAAATTCTTCTAGCATTTGGCACGAATCTTAGTCTGATAATGTTTTCAATTCTTCGTACACTTTCGACTTTCGGCTACGTTCTTTTTCTTCGATGTCGAATTCACCCTTCTTAAACTTTTGAAACCACTCACGGCAACTTCTCTCACTTAAGGCACCCTCACCATATGCTTCTACAAACAATCGATGCGCTTCAGCCGCAGATTTTTTCAAATTGAAGAAATAAATCAAAAGTTCCCGCAAATGACGCTTATGAAGCTCAAAACTCGACTCGAAAAATATAATATACTGTTAAAAATTCAGTAAGATTTCAAGGTTATGTTGTTGACAAATATACAACCTTACGATAATTAAGTTTTAATTCTGACAATTTTAATCATAACTTACTGGTGGGACCAACTTTGTCAAACGGCGGAAACTTATTTGTACACCTATTATTATATGTATTTTTACTTTAAATAGGACAGCCAATTTGTAAACATGTTGAATAAAAGATTTAAATTATTTAATTCGCTTATTCTTTTTCCCAGTAAATGCTAAGTGAAGGGAACCGTCTTTTCTCTATTTATGAAAATAACAGAAAAAAAGACACTTCTAGGTTTCGCACACAGACCCTGACGTGGTTCGGCGAGGTCCTGTGAAGAAGGATACTATTGAGAGCCAGTTTTATGTCGGTTGGTAAACTCTTTTTAAACGTTGACAAAGGGTAAAACCTTAAAATTCACCTTGTGCCCGGTGGGATGGCCAATCAGTGTGCCTTTCACAAGGTCACAAGGTGAATTTTAAGGTTTTACCCTTTGTCAACGTTTAAAAAGAGTTTACCAGCCGACATACAACTGGCCCTGAGAGTCCGAAACATCAGCGGAAAGCTAAATAAATATATTACATCAAGATATTGGCCACAATTTTATTTTTCATTTATACCTAAAAAATTTTTTACTAGTGTTTTGTATTGAATGGATTATTTTAAATTATTCATAATAATACATACCTTGTTCCACTATATCAAGACAAAAAAGTTCCACTTGTGGAAGACCATTTTCAAACCGTTTTCGATTAACAGCATAACCTCCTTTGAGGGTTTCTCCGCTTAGAACAAGAAGCTAAAAATAAAATATTCATTTAGTTTTATTTGAAGTTTTATTTGAATTCTTGACAAAAAGAAAAATCTAAAAAAAAGAAAAGTCTTTTAGATTCTAAAATAAATTTTTTTATATATAAAATATTTCGACCAAATAATTGGGGATATAGGATAAGAGACATTTAGGGCCAGTTGTATGTCGGTTGGTAAACTCTTTTTAAACGTTGACGAAGGGTAAAAAACCTTAGAAGGGAACCTTAGAATTCACCTTGTGCCGGGTGGGATGGCCAATCAGATGAAAGTTCCTGTCATCTGATTGGCCATCGCACAAGGAAAAAGGTGAATTCTAAGGTTTTACCCTTCGTCAACGTTTAAAAAGAGTTTACCAACCGACATACAACTGGCCCTAAGAGAGGTCAAACAGCGGGACAGAGCCGAGTGGAGTTGCGTCAAACCAGTCTTAAGACTGAGTACTCAATGATGATGATATATAAAATAAATTAAAAATTTTCTATTTAATACACAACGTTTTGGTTCTTATTTTTAAGATTTTTTATAAAGTCTATGATAAATTTAATATAAGAGTTCAAATTTCTGATAGAAAATAAATTGATTGAAACTTTAGTTTTTGACTAATTTATTAGAACTTTTTGATAAAAATTCAATTATGGATTATACACTTCAAAAC
This sequence comes from Forficula auricularia, assembly GCA_024734495.1. Classification (NCBI taxonomy): domain Eukaryota; kingdom Metazoa; phylum Arthropoda; class Insecta; order Dermaptera; family Forficulidae; genus Forficula; species Forficula auricularia. Next base: position 21,588,637 of record JALMQS010000128.1, read on the forward strand.
AAAGGAAGATATTTTAAGATTTAAATAGGAAAATATTTTCAATCTGTTCGATGACTGGCCTATATGTGTTTGCTAAGAATGAATATTTATAAAATGACAAATATGCAAAGAAGTTAATTTGTTTGAGCCCTGAGGAAGTCAACAAAGTTGACGAAACGTTGGCATAAAATAAAAAATATTTGCATAAGCTATAGTCCTTATTTCCTTACAACAACTTATTAATTTACTTAAAAATATATTTGGGTTATTATCGTCCATCTTTGTAAAAAATTAGGCTGGATATTGGGATCATGGACTTGAGAAAATAATTAAAAGCTAAATTTTCAAAAGTTGCAACACGTTTCGTCGTATATTTTTCGACTTCTCCAGGCAATTTTTAGGGTCAGCTCTCTCGTTAATAGATATATACAGACAGGGCTGTCCCGTGCCGGGGGTGCAAGGGGTGCATGGCACCCGAGCGGCAAAAAATATAAAAAAAAAAAGTTTTTTTGACGTGACAACGTCTTATAAATCGATGAAGCCGGCTGCACACTCGAAAAAACATGACTCATCTGAGGCGTTCCATTTAAGGCTTGAAGTGCAAGCGAGAGCGCGGAACGAGCTGTTTCTTTCTATCTTCTCTCTCACTCGCACCCTCCCTAGCCTCAATGCCCAACTCGTATTCCATCTCTTTCCCTCGTGAGCGCTCTACTCTAGTCTGACTGCTTGCTTGCTCACTCATATATATATATAAATACTATAAATATAAACCCTACTATGTCTATGACATTCAACAAGTGATCTATCCTAAATAATTATAGATTTTTTTAAAAACTAAGAAAAACCTAGGGAACGGGGGGGGGGGGGCCTTTTTTTTATAAAAGGACAGAGAGAGGGAGAAACTCATGGGCAAGCAAGAAGGAGATAAATGAATGCGCAAGAAGGAGCGCGCGCTTTTAAATTAGATAGAACGAGAGGGAAGGAGATTTTCGATGGAAAGAATAAATACAGCACTCACGACGAAGAGGAAGAAAAAGAACAAAGTTAGCTGCGCAATAGATGGAGAAAAATCGGTTGTCTGTAAAGTCGGTTTACTGACGATAGTTTAACGTGACAACGTCATAAGAAAATACTGATGGAATGGAACCGACTTTACAGACAACCGATTTTTTTTTTTTTTTGACTTTTCGGCCTTTTAAGCCATAAGCCAATTTACGATACCAGTTATTTTTTTATTAAAATTTATCTCTAAGGCAGGGGATCAGCCATCAGCCGAACGCCTCGATCCGGACTAGAACCTGGGTCCACTTGGTTAGCAGATGGAGACGCTAACAACTAGACCAGCCCGACCCCCCCCCCCCCAAAAAAAAAGTTATTTATAAACACATCCACGGTGCCCATTAAATAGTTCTAATAAAGAATAACAGATTAATAAAAATAAAATTATGTATATAGGTAAAGTACTTCTTTTTTGTTATAACTAAGGATTATATGAAAGTACTATCTTTTTTATGTTTGTTTCAAATGCATTCTTTTTTAAAATTATACCAAGTAATAAAGTTTATAAAAAGTTACCTATATCATTTTTATTTTAATGTTTTATTTCTTAAACAGATTAACAGTTGAATTATTATTTAACGGGTTATAGTGGTGTTTCACAAAGAGGAAATAAAATTAAAAAATTAAAAAATCTTTTAAATTATTTTGGAGATTTTTTATTTATCTCTATACATATTTCGGGCTATGAACCCTTCATCAGGAGGTTAAACAGAACACTGTGTTCTGTTTAACCTCCTGATGAAGGGTTCATAGCCCGAAATATGTATAGAGATAAATAAAAAATCTCCAAAATAATTTAAAAGATTTTTTAATTTTTTAATTTTATTTCCTCTTTGTGAAACACCACTATAACCCGTTAAATAATAATTCCTTTGTTTAATATGTTTCACTATAAACCAACACCGCTTTCCCTAAACTTTAAAGATTAACAGTTATCAAATAATTAAAATCAGAATTTTAAATCAACGCACTTATTATTATTATTGCCGGAATATAACATTGATGTTCTGATGAGGAAGGGCGGCAAATTATATCTTGCACCCGGGCGGCACACCCTTGAGACGGTCCTGTATACAGACCATTTTTTGCAATGACAAGATTTTTCCTTCATTGACAAGGCTTGAACAAACTTAATACAAAAGATATCAAATAAAATAAATAAAAACTTCAAACAAAATTGATCAATCAAAGTGAATCTGTCATCAAAATGTTTAATAAAAATTCTTTCTTCCATTCCATTTTATTAAACATTTTGATGACAGATTCACTTTAATTGATCAATTTTGTTTGAAGTTTTTATTTATTTTATTTGATATCTTTTGTATTAAGTTTGTTCAAGCCTTGTCAATGAAGGAAAAATCTTATGTCATTGCAAAAAATGGTCTGTATATATATCTATTAACGAGAGAGCTGAACCTAAAAATTGCCTGAAGAAGTCGAAAAATATACGACGAAACGTGTTGCAACTTTTGAAAATTTAACTTTTAATTATTTTCTCAAGTCCAAGATCCCAATATCCAGCCTAATTACTTAAAAATATATTTCTTAAATGATGAACTTTTAAGTGAGAAAAGCATCGTATAAATAAGTGTATATCAATCACATAACACCTTTAATCAGGCTGTGTACAAGGAAACAATAAATTCAATAAACGGCATTAGTTTAAAAAATCACGAACAATTCATTCATACCTTATTTTGTACTACACAGTTCGTTAAATAGCCTTGCCATTAAGGTAGTTGTTTCGCGATAATACTAGCAAAAAGTTAATGCTAGAGTATATAGAACAGTCAATAAGGATTCATAAGCCCAAAACTTTTTGCTGTTTATGTACCACTACTAGCCAATCCCGTGCTCGTTAGACAAATCTGGCAACACTGTTCGAGCTTGAATATTTTTTATCATAGAAATGACAGATAAAATACATTATAAAGGGAGATTTATAAAACAAAAAGTTCTTAATAAGATTGAAAGCTGTTGCGACAATAGCTGAAGAGAAAAAAACGTCAAAAAAGTACTAAAATTAACACACTTTTTAGGTTAAATACATGCATTGTTGCCAGCTTGTTTTAAGTGTAAATTTTTAATTATACATTCTTCATTATTTATTCATTATTATCTCAGAAGCTGTGTTGTAACTATGAATTAGAATTTTCTTAAAAAATGTATTAGTTATTGTTTAATCTAGGTTTAGTTTTTTATAACAATGGTAAGAAGAGTTTCTTAAATACTTATGTATGTAAACTTTCCGATATCCCGTATAATGCAATGTATAAGAGTCTGAAAAACTCTATCTTTGGAATTTAATATCTCCGGAACTATATTGTTTATAAATTTCGTTTTGCCACCAATCGATTAAGAATTATTTAAATAATAATCTGTATAAATTTCAAAAAAATCCTAAGAAAACCCATATGGTGAAACAACTACCTTAAATACTTCCACCATACAATGTTCAGAATTGGACCGGAAAAGTTATGAAGATAATAAAAATAATTATGAGATTGGATTTGAGAATTCTTTCAAAGCTATTTTTAAAGAATTTTTATTTTTTTGAGGATGTTTTATTCTTTTGAAATGTTTTTTTAATAAAATGTAATCTGTGTTATGTTTCAATCAAAAGAAAAAATAATAACCATTTCAAAAGAATAAAACATCCTCAAAAAATTCCTTAGAAATAATTATATTTGATTTACCTGTATATCTGGATCGTATTGCGTAGGACCATATGGGTCTTGAATGGCAACAACCTCATATTCAAGAGATGGATCAATTTCTTCTAAAAATTCTTTGACAGATTTAATTCTCGTGTCACAGGGTTCAATTAATTCCCATAATTTTTTAGCTAAAAAAAAAAATGATTAATTTTTTGAACAGATGAAAGATGTCACGGCCTTTTTTGAATTAATAAACATTATTTAAAGAGAAATATATGATGATTTAATATTATCATTTTCCTATACTTATTGAAAATTTATATATTTATATTAGCAAGCGAAGCCAGAGTATTGAATTAACTAAAAAACTTTCATTTCTGATGGACATACCTACTTACTCACACAGAAAATAAATCATGTTTGAAAATTATTTTTCTCCACGTTTCTATACAAAAATAAGCCAAAAATGAATTTTTTTTTAGTTAATTATATAAATTTCCAATAAGACTTAATAAAGAATGAAAATTCGTAGAAAGTTTGTTCTGGTTCCGGAATGAATGAATAAAAATATAAATTTCCAACAAAACTTAGTCAAGAATGAAAATTCATAGAAAGTTTCTTCTGGAATGATTGAAAATTTTTTTTCAAAACGAATATCTGATTAGATTTTGGGATTTTTAGCTTCAGAACTTCAGAATGAAATATGAATTCGCAGATAATTGAACTTCAACTTAATCAAAATCAAATTAATTTAAAAGTTTATAATAGGAAAATAAGGACAAGTTTTTATGTGTGACTTTTTTATTTATCAGCCAACGTTTCGTCGACCTTACAGACCTCTTCGGGGCTTCAAATAGTCATGTGTTTCTGATGGTCTTTAATGGTAACGTAGATAACCAGAAAATTTAGACGAATGTGTGACATGACTATTTGAAGCCCTGAAGAAGTCGGCAAAGTCGACGAAACGTTGACTGATAAATAAAAAAAGTCACACAAAAAACTTGTCCTTATTTTCCTATTATAAACTTTCAAATTAATACAAATTAAGATAATAACAAAATAAAATTATTTTTTAATTTCAAATGGAGAATTTATTTTGATTAATATTACTTGTTAGCAATTTTAAGAAATAGAAACTGTCAAATAGAGTCAACTTCATGATAGCTAACGAGTAGCTAATAATAATAAATTAATTTTTTTTGATTTGTTTGGTCTCCTTCATTTAGACTTTTCAATTCTCGTAAATCCAATGTTTCACTTTTGAAAATACATAGGTATAGTTAATTAAAAGGTGAGTTAGAATTTGATCTTTCATCCTCATACATTTAAAATGAAATGTCAGTGTCATTGCTTGAAAGACATTTCAAATAAAATAATGAAAGACATTTTAAATGTATCAAGAAAGAAAATCAAGCAAGTGCTAATTCACTTTTTTGTTAAATGTGAGCATTTTTCAGCAAATAATTAATATAACAAACGAGAAACAATGAATTTAAAAGCTTGAAAAAGTCAAGAGACGAAACGTCAGAATTAAATCAATTTGGTTTTGTTAAGCTTGAAGTATATATATATATATATATACCTACATTCCAAAGAATTGCTCGTTTAATATAATAAGATAAGATAATTTATAAAATTGGGCAAAAGAGTTTATTAATTAATAAAGTAAAGGAAATGTAGTTTCACAATGAATGAAATAAAACTCAAAGAGGTTTATACAAACTCAATATATTTCGGGTTATTAGTCCAGATTAAAAATAGTTTTTAATCTGTAAACTCCTGATGATGAACTAATAATCCGAAATATATTGAGTTTTATTTCATTCATTGTGAAACTACACTTTCTTTACTTTATTAATTAATATAATGTTTCAACTAAAACCTACACCACTTTCCCTAATAAATAAAAGAGTTTATACCAAAAGAAAAATTTAGAAGGCGAAAAAAAGTAAAGAAATATTAGAAGACATAAAGGCAATAAGAGTAAGGAGTATCAGAGTTATTGGTATTTATAAAGAACGAAGACCTTATAGGGCCAAAAGTCGGGTTTGCATGACATTTGGATGAAATGTCATTCCAAAGCCTTGCACCCGACAATTTGAAGGAATGACAGAAGTGTTTAGTGCTACCTTATATCTTATAAAAGTTATTACTGTACTAGATGAAGGAGGAGGCATCAGCCAAAGATTGAATCACTGGGTTCAACAAAACACCTTTAATAAGACGTTTCGGCCTGAATTCCACTTGGCCATCTTCAGTCAATTAGGAGTTATACACAAAATGCGGTACACATATGTGATCGAACCAAGCCTTGTCAAAAAAAAAAAAAATTAGCTTCAAGTGAATTTATAACGTGCCTGGACCCAAAAGTTTCAGAATGAAAGTCTCACGAAGCTAAATTTTTTTTTATTTTTGACAAGGCTTGGTTCGATCACATATGTGTACCGCATTTTGTGTATAACTCCTAATTGACTGAAGATGGCCAAATAAAATTCAGGCCGAAACGTCTTATTAAAGGTGTTTTATTGAACCCAGTGATTCCATCTTTGGCTGATACCTCCTCCTTCATCTAGTACAGTTTCATCTCAGCCACGAACTCTAACAATATTCATAAAAGTTATTACTATGTATAGATCAATAGGTATATATATATATAAGCTGTTTTACTTTCATTTCTGTGAGCTGATCAAGTTGGTACATTAGTGAGTTAGTTGGTGAGTGCCTTAAAACTATTATTCAACACCTGTGAATGTCAATAAAAGACCTTTTATACCCACTTAAACTCGTCTTTATCAATTTTCAGTACACGCTAATGAAGGTGTTGCAAGTCCTCGAAATATTTGGAAATAATAAACCACTAAGCAGTGAGCCTGAGTAGTAGTACATAGATAAAAATATATCGTTACCTTAGGGCCAGTTGTATGTAAGTTTGTAAAGCCTTTATTAAAGTTGACAAAGGGTAAAACCTTAGAATTCACCATGTGCTTGGCCGGATGACCAATCAGATGACATTCATCTGATTGGGCATCCCGCCGGGCACAAGGGGAATTCTAACGTTTTCCCCTTTGTCAACTTTAACAAAGGCTTTACAAACCTACATATAACTGGCCCTTAGAGTGTAAACCTGCTAACTCACTACAACGATATTTTTCAGGGGAGACAAAAACTTCACCCAATTTAATATGAAACTATTTTTCACATTTTTTTTCTACAACATACGATCATAATTTTAAGTAGCAGTTTTACTTGGACGATGGTGTCTGTATTTCTTTTTCTTTCTAACGGTATTAATATGTCATATATGATAAAAATGGAGTCAGCAGGTTTACATTCTAAGGCGACAATATATGATAAAAATGGATTTAGCAGGGTTACACTCTAAGGGCCAGTTGAATGTCGGTTGGTAAAGTCTTTGTAAAAGTTGACAAAGGGTAAAACCTTAGAATTCATCATGTGCTCCGGCCGGATGACCCAGATGACGCACATTCATCTGATTGGACATCCCGCCGGGCACAAGGTGAATTTAAAGGAGTTTTACCCTTTGTCAACTTTTACAAAGGCTTTACAAACCGACATACAACTGGCCCTTAGTGTAAACCTGCTAACTCACTAAAACGATATTTTTCAGGGCAGACAAAAACTTCACCCAATTTAATATGAAACTATTTTTCACATTTTTTTTTCTACAACATACGATCATAATTTTAAGTAGCAGTTTTACTTGGATGATGGTGTATTTCTTTTTCTTTCTAACGGTATTAATATGTCATATATGATAAAAAATGGAGTTAGCAGGTTTACATTCTAAGGCGACAATATAAGATAAAAATAGATTTAGCAGGGTTACACTCTAAGGGCCGGTTGTATGTCGCAAAGTAAATGCTTTTACACTAACCAAAAGGTAGATGATAAATGGAGGGACTGGGGTGACCAATCAGATGACAGGAACTTTCAGTGCTTGTCATCTGATTAACATCTAACCCCTCCCCCACCTCTACCTTTGGTTAGTGGTAAAAGCATTTACTTTGCCTATACAACCGATAAAACGAGGATATGCGATAAAAAAATGGATTTAGCAGGTATACACTCTAAGGGCCAGTTGTATGTCGGTTGGTAAAGTCTTTGTAAAAGTTGACAAAGGGTAAAACCTTAGAATTCACCTTGTCCCCAATCAGATGACACGTACTTTCTGATTGGCCATCCCGCACAAGGTGAATTCTAAGGTTTTACCCTTTGTCAACTTTTACAAAGACTTTACCAACCGACATACAACTGACCCTAAGGTGACGGTATATTAAATCAGCGATATTTAGAATAAAATATTTTATAATATAATTTTAATTATTACTGAATATCATATTGTAATCTGTAACTCCCACGATGAGTTTCTTTTTACATCTCATTACACCTTCACTAAGAAGAATTTTATGCCCTGGGTGAAGTCGATCAAATGTGCCACCTAGACACACATAATCATATTGCAGGGGTGCAGCACAATCAGCACATTCTAATGGATCATCCTCTTTATCAGTTGAAGTTTCAGAGTTTGGCAAATCAAGTGTAAGCACATTCGGATTCTCTATAGGCGAATATAATTTTAAAACGGGTGCAATTTCTTCCGGGGTATATTTTCTATCCACAATAATTACTTCAATCGGTTGTAGTGTACGAATCGGTTGCAAATTCTCTCTCAATGTTCCGAAAAGAATTCGTACATCCAAATTGCCACAATCTCGCACCGATTGGGTATACACCTCCAGGACAGTTTTTGAAATTTTCGGTATTGATGCATTGCAAAGGGAAACATTTTTTTGATAAGGGAATAATTGCACATAAATTGTTTTATGAACATGCTGCTTAACGAGAGGAAAAATAGAACTTATTTTAGATGGATTCGATAATATTAACAAACCAGTTTTGGCCATTCTAGACATTTATTTTAAATACTATTTATTTAAACTAGAATAAAAGACAGACACTCAAAGTTCAAGCTAATTAATCAATTATATAATCTACCCATCAATGTAATATATGCAATTGAAAAACTACATATCAAAAATACAAAAAAACAAAAAAATATATTAATAAATCCTGCTTAAGAGAAGCTTAATTAATTGTTTTATTAAACTAGAATAAAAGACTTTTCTATTATTCTTATAATCACAAAACTTGTCTAAATCAATATATAAGAGATATAAAAGTAAAAAAGTTCGAGAACAAATGACATATATGAAACGAAATGTCAAACAGACATTTACTTATACTTCATTGATTTTTTATCAAATTTAAAGGGAATAATATTAAATATATGTTTAATTGAGAATTAAAATTTTGTTTTTAATTTTCTTATTTTTATTATGAATAATTCTTTATAAGGATAAAAATTTATTTGTAATTTGTTTGTCAATATTTCTTAAATTATTATTAATTAAAAAAATGTAATATTAAAGAATAGTTCTTATGGAATAGTGAATTATTGAGATTTCTTATATTTTTATTAATTAATTAAATTTATTTTATAGTACGTTCCATTTCTAAACGGATCCGAGGAGGGGAAAAGTCACTAGGAATCTTTTCCCCCTCCACAATGATATTTCCTACTCTCGTTCCCCTACGTTGGTAAAAAAAGCATTAGTTAGATGGCGTAGTGGGGGAATATTTCTTCTGTCATGGCCACATGGTGGGGGTAATTCTAGGCGCCCTCCTTTTTGGAATGGACTGTATTGCCACGAATCTAGAGTTGGTACAACGTGTAGGGTCTATCTCCTCCCTTCACTTGCCTCACCCACTACTTTGCAATTTTCTATTCATTCAAGTATCCATTTCTCTTTCCATTTCTTGAGTGAGAACTACTAGCTCTTTTTTTTATATGTCTTCCGTTTGATTATTAGAAGCCGTGTGGGCATTTTTTCCTCTATCCGTTGCCAGGGTTAGGCTCCCGATTTGTCGGGTCGCGATGGGTCCCTTTCGTGAGTAATTGGGCCCAACCCCGGAGAGCCGCCGCTCCTCGTAGGGTCTCAGTGACAGGTTTAGTCATCGCCCGGCTGTCAAACACACTTTCTGTGTAGAGTCAATCCCCGCGATCCTACTTTGTCCATCCATAGTTTTCTTAATAATAGAAAAAAGGTAAAAATCATATTTGCATATAAATCGTACATTTTTAAAAAATTTTCTTCGAGACTGATTGAAAAGTGCCTTTATTTAAAAAAAAATGAAAAGTTTCTTTTTTCTTTATATGCGCTTTAATAATTTTTTGACGCCATTATTGGTCAATTTTTTCGAGTTGTAAATCTTTTTCGGGACGATATCTTTCGACGATCGATTAGCTCCAAGTAAGTATGTGAAGTTTTTGTTGTTGTCGTAGTGAGGGGTAGGAGTCATCGGAACCGGAAGTGCAAGTGGGCTGAAGGGGTGGTCTAAGATTATCTCTGGACTTTTGCAGGGATGCAGCAATCAGCGTGCAGCCTCGCCCCTCCGGTCCACAGTAATACCCCTTTCTACAACTACTACCGGCCATCTTATCGGCCTACTCAACAACAGCCCCGGCTTTCCTCACATCACAATGTAAGGGCATGAACCATTTTGATTTTTTTTTTGCCATATGACAGAGCGCAAGAAAGAGGGAGAGAGAGTGCTGCCTGCTAGTGTTGGTGCGAATGAGATAGAGAATGGGACCCACCCTTCGTCCTCCATTCTTGACGTTGGGGCTGCTCAGGGGGATATGGTCTGTATTGATTACTATATACAACCACCGCCCTTTCCTTCTTCCCTCTTGGACATCTCCCCTATCGAGAGTCATCGCTACATTCACGTGTACTTTAATACTCACGACATTTCATTCAAACACATAATAAAATTGCATTTTGGATTTTTCAGAAAATTAAACCAAATATTAAGGTAGTTGTTTCGCGATAATACTAGCAAAAAGTTAATGCTAGAGTATATAGAACAGACAATAAGAATTCATAATTCATAAGTCCAAAACCTTTTGCTGTTTATGTACCACTACTAGCCAATCCCGTGCTCGTTTGATAAATCTGGCAACACTGTCCGAGCTTGTATATATTTTATCATAGAAATGTCAGATAAAGTACATTAAAAAGGGAGATTTATAAAACAAAAGTTCTTAATAAGCGATTGAAAGCTGTTGCGACAATGACTGATGCGAAAAACGTCAAAAAAGTACTAAAGTTCACCCACTTTTTAGGTTAAATATATGCTTTGTTGCCAGCTTGTTTTTAGTGTAAATTTTTCATTATTTATACATTATTATCTCAGAAACTGTGTTGTAACTATGAATTAAAATTTTCTTAAAAAATGTATTAGTTATTGTTTTATGTTGGTTTAGTTTTTATAACAATGCTAACAAGAGTTTCTTAATTATAATTAAATATGTATGTAAATTTTCCGATATCCCGTATAGTGCAATGTATAAGAGTCTGAAAAAATCTATCTTTGGAATTTAATATAACCGGAACTATATTGCTCATAAATTTCGTTTTTCCACCTATCGATGCGGAAGTTAAATAATAATCTGTCTAAATTTCAAAAAAATCCTAAGAAAACCCTAAAGGTGAAACAACTACCTTAAGATAAATTTTCCATTTTTAATTCAAATAATCTACAAAAAGTCAATTCCGTCCCCTGTCTAATTTGGCTGTTTAAATCTTCAAACTCGTGTATTTACTTGAAAAATGTTCAGATATGACTGAATTAAATATCACCTAAATAAAAAAAAAAAGATGAATGAAGACTATATAATTTAATAAAGTTTTTTTAGTTATTAAAATTTTGTTAGAAAAAATTATTAAAATTGTCCAAAGACAGTGTGTCAATTCCGTCCCCAATATAGTTTTAGATTTTAATTTGGCTCACGCCATCACTGCAGTGGTCAAGAGAGAAACTATTATGTAAAATAAGGTTATAATATATACATAATTGTTTTATGACTAAATAAATAAGTTTCTCTTTTTTGTATTCGGATTTTGAGATGTTTCCCTGTATACCAAAATAATATTAGTTTCTTCCCAACCATTGGTTTAGCTGAATTTTAAAAATTGCAAAGTTATATTATTGGCGAAAATCACTATAGGGGTGACATCTCTTTGAGATACTCTATAACGAATGAATAATTACAAGTAAAATAACGTGAATTCACCCCTCCTGGCTGAAAGCTTTCGAGGAAACAAAATCTTTTCTTAATGAGAAAGAATTGAGGTTGTCCTCTGCTTGATGCAAATAAACATATACAAACTAAATCCTTTCAATAAAATCTTTTTTCTCATAAGAATATTAGTTTTACTTGTCCGTTAAATAGCGCCTCAAGTCGTTGCTGATTTTCGCCAATAAATAAATGGGAAGGTCGGAAAAGGAAGTGTCATCGAGATACATAAAAAAAAAAATGTTCTCAACCTGAATCGAACTGAGAATCAGTCTCCTGATATGAAAACACATGGGCCACATGGCCATTCCATCGAAGCTATCAATAACATGTGGAGATTTAAGTTAAATAAAGAGAAAACCTTTCGCCCTAAAATTTTTGTTTAGATAAGAAATATATGGTACATATTTCACAAAATACTTGAATACTCTTATTTGTTTTTGAAAAGGAGAGAACAACCTAATTTCTCGTATTTTTTAAATCAATTTTAGGTCATTCACGTAAGGTACAAAAATCGTTTAAAAATGGGCTCTCACACATCATTTTAAAGGGAATTAAATTAAAAAAATTCCGTTTAATTTTACTTAATGAGATCTTTACAGAAATATCTCACCTTGACCCGTTTCTCGCAAAACCCTTTGAAAAAAAAAATATTTTCTTGATGAAAATAACTATTTTACCTATTCAGTGATTTTGACCTTGGCGTATATATTCTTAATTAAAAAACACACAAAAAACAAACTATTTTTATTTTTTTGGCACTTAAACCCTTTTCATTCTTCAATTAATCTTCACTTCCTTCTCTTTAAGTTCACGACATTAACTAACACACATTCTTCTTACTTGAAGTTTTTTATTTATTCTCTTTTTCTTTTTTATTTAAACTAGTACTTAATTAAGGATATTTTATTTGCTAAAATCAGAGGTACTAGTTAATGGGAAAGTAAATATTGTATATTAGCGAAAATCACCATAAGAGGTGACATTTATTCACAGTATATAGAAGTAATAGATACATGTAATGGAATAGGGAATTCGCCACTCCTAACATCAAATTCTGATGCCAGAAAGTTATCCGGGAAAATTTTTATTTTTCCATAAAAGCAATCTCCTATAAAACATTTCCATCCCTGTTAACTAGCCCACCTGATTTTCGCCAATTGTTCTTATGAAAGAATAGAAAATATTCCTCAATAACTTTCTGCCACCAGATATCAGGAGGAGTGAATTCCTTATTCCATTACATGTAATTATTAATTTTATTTAAGGTAGTTCTTTCACAAATGCAAAAATTCAAGAAGTCTTCGAAACTTGTAATATAAGTTATTAAAAGCATAATAAACATACTGTTAAAATTTGAAGACAATTTACCACACCAAACATGAAATAATCGCAATTAAAAATGAAATATTTTACATATGGTAGATTGGGAAAGGGTGGGAAAATTATCATTATTTTATTTTATTTTTCATTGAAGGACTATCACCATCTTGATGAAAAACTAAAATTTGTTAGAATAATATATTCGGAGTAACTTGAAAAAAAATTGAAATTATTTACTTCGTAGTTTTGATAAAAGACAAAAAAACAAACATATTTGGTCGATTATTTTTAGTGGAGGGGATATAAGATCAATGGCTTGGAAACGATCCATTCATAAAGAGGATATAGTAATATGAGAAGTACAGTCACGTTAAAAAAACATAACCTAAAATTTTAGCACCGTTCATAGAGTATAGAGTGGTTACGAGGCTAAAACTTTTTGTGTGGATTGTCGCGAAAGAACTTCCTTAACTCAAAGAGACGCTACCTCTGCGTGATTTTCACAATTTTTATATTATAAATTAAAATATAAGTAAATATAGGGAAAATTAGCATTTTTCTAGTTATGAATATACATAATTTTTTCATAACTTTTTTTTGGCCTTGGATACTAGAGTCCATTTTGCCACATTTATTTATCTATTTTTTTTTTGTAATGATATTGACACAGAAAGAAGTTGCACCAAAAAGGTACAACCTCTGTAGTCTGCGGTGGACCCTTCTATCGAGAAAAGAAGAACAGATTTCAGGGATTGATCGTCGGAGCTTAAGGTATCTGTGGATACGGATCTTGAAAGACTGGAGGTTATATGATATATATATGTAGTCGGGGAAGCGAGTTCCAATCTCTCTAAGAGCCGGTTGTATGTCGCAAAGTATATGCACTGTCAGTGCCTGGCATCTGATTGGTCATCCCAATCCCTCCATTTACCATCTACCCTGTGTTAGTGGTAAAAAGCATATACTTTGCGACATACCACCGGCCCTAAGGGCCAGTTGTATTTCGGTTGGTAAAGTCTTTGTAAAAGCTGTCAAAGGGTAAAACCTTATAATACACCTTGTGCCAGGCCGGATGGCCAATCAGATGACACTCACTTTCATCTGTTTGGCCATCCTGTCGGGCACAGGGTGAATTCTAAGGTTTTACCTTTTGTAAACTTTTACTAAGACTTTACCAACCGACATAAAACTGGTCATAAGTCATAGGGATAAACAAATTGGCGAATTTAATAAATTTAATAACTCTGGCCTCTCCTGCTTCATAATCGTAATCACAATGATAAAACAAACGCTACCAGCTCGATCAATCCTGTCCTCTAAAAAAATGTTTAATTAAAATAAAATTATTATTTATATGAGAATTTATTTATTTAAGGACAATTTTATCAAAGATATTAGTAGTTTATTATGTATATATTATATGTCAGAAGGTTTCGCCCCCTCAGGAGTCGAACCCGACTGCTAACACGCTATCCGGGCAGTTAGCCTTAAATTATTATTATAACATTCTTTGATAATATTAAAATTGATCTAGAAAATAATATAAATTGATAAAAGGTTTTAAATTGTAAAATTAAATATAAGAAGTACTTGGATGTAAAATGTTTAATAAAATTTTGCCATTTTCAAAGATGGCCGACTATACTTCACTTTTTAAACTCAACTATTAAGTTCTTGTATATAACATGCTTGAATGAAATTTATGTATAAATATTTAATCGATAATTCAATCACTTAAAAATGTTATCACTATCAATGTATAAAGAATCTACTGTTCTAATTATTACTTAACATAAGAGACTATTAATAATATTGCCTAAAAATGTTTATTTGATTCTTTAATCAATTCATAAATATTCATATTTTTCAATGATGTTATTTAGAATTAGATAGCTGACTTGAATTTCGGAAAAAAATAAATTATCTTCAACCGGAATTCGACCAGGAAATTTATACCATACTCCGCAGTTGATTGGAACAAAAACCCATCGCACTAAATTCTGAGCTATCATCAACATCTAAAGAGACATATTGATTTAGTGACCTATCCCTACTAGGACTATAGATAAGAAAAAGATTTATATCTAAAAAAATACGTGGGATAGCAAATTCATTTATAAGCTGAGTTTGAAAGATATACTACAATTTCCCCCCAAAAAATTTCAAGTTAAATTGGCCAGATACATAAATCGTAAAAAATGCCTACTTCGTGTCCATTTCCAAATCGTTATTTTAAAGTAAATTAAATAATAAAAAATAAAAAAAATAATGAAATCTTTACAGGGAATCCCAGACTCAGAAATAATAAAATTGACGAAAATCACGATAGACATCTATTAAATATATATATATAACTTTTTTTTTAATATTTTTTTTTACTAATACAATAGGCCAAATTCAATGCGAATTCACCCTCCAACACCTATTGGCAGAAACTTGGGAGCCTATGATATATTAAATCATACCGTCAGATTAAAATTTTAATAAGATTTTTGATTTTGGGGACATTAATATGTACATATAACTTATAGTCTAAGATCCCGACTTAGGTTGACCTTCACTTATCGAGTTTTCTAATGAAATTAATATTTTGATAATATAATGTATTAATAAACAAAACTTGATAGGGTCGACATCCAATTTCCCTGCATAGCTATTTTTAATAAAAAATTAAAGTAGTTAATTTTTATTACATAAATGTAGTTATCGAGTTTCCGGATAAGTATATTACCAATCGGTAGTAAAATATCTATATCATAGAGTAATATAGAGTGGAAGGCTACCGTATATAAAGCGCTCTCTAGCGACTGCAGGGCAAAAACTCTTAGTTCTTAGAGCTATTCCAAGATCATAGATAATCATCAAAGCCTTTGTCATAGATAAAAGATACATACTCTTCATGTTATATATATAAGCGCATTTTTTACTCTTGATAATGTCACCAAAATTTCCCCCCAATAGAGCGGTTTCCGCCATTTTATTGCCAAATGGTTTCGCCCTCATCTCGCCAGAGAGCTCTTTAACTCGTGTACGGTAAAATACATTGACTCCTTATGGAGCCTTCCACTATATTACTCTATGATGTATATAAAATGCCAAAGTTGGGTATAAGTCCAGGTAGACTGGGTATCAACAGGTAACTTCGAATTAGTATTTTATAGTTATAGAGTTTCCTTTATTATTATATGTGAAAATGTAGATAGTTTTATTGCAAATTAATAAATTAATTTATTTTTATTTATTTTTATTTTATTTAGTTTTTTATCAAAAATAGCTATGCAGGGAAATTGGATGTCGACCCTATCAAGTTTTGTTTATTAATACATTATATTATCAAAATATTAATTTCATCAGGAAACTCGATATGTTAGGTCGACCTAAGTCGGGATCTTGTACTATTATAAATTTTAAGTTTAAATCTTAAGCTACAAATGCTCTGATAGACGATCAGACATTGTAGCTAAAAGAGCTCCGCTTTAGTATTTTACACAACTGTTTTGAATTAATCTTAGCTTAATATTGTATCGTATTATTAGATAAATATAATAATATTCATAATAGAGGCCAATATTCTAGCCTTCTAGATTAAATAGAGGGAGCTCAAATACCTAACGATGATTCATATAGTGGACCGATATTTTGTTAGTCACTAACGAAGGATGTCGATAACGATAAATAAAATGGACTTTTCAAATATCAACTTTCTAAAAGAAGTTGGTATTTTTGTGATAAAAATATATTATTAACTAATGAGAACAATTTTTGATAAATTTATCAATTTTCTTATCTAGTTAGTGAATATTGCTTATATGATAATTCATTTATGTAACTCATCATTTTTCTATAATTCTTCCTTAAAGTTAAAGACAAATATACTAAAATATTCTAATTAAAATGAATTATAAAAATGAATAAGCCTCTTAAACACCTAAGGATTAAAAGGACTTAGTTTCGGACTGGTTAGATGAGGGTGATCTCGATTCCCCTACATTGGCCTGTTAATAAATGTAATTTAAATAATCCTCATAAATTTTATATTAAATTTCTTTTTTACTTTATGATTCACAGCTGGCACGTATCCATATATTAACTAGGGTAAAAAAATCAGTATTTTATGAAAATAATGTAGATATTTATTAATTTAAAAATATTGGAATAAAAATTATTTTGGTTGGATCACCCATGCTGAAATTACAAAATTGTTTAAATTTTTCTAGTTTATTTATGACGTTTCAACTTCTTATTCTGAAAATATTTTTAAAATATAATTTTTAAGTTCGAGTTAATTCATTCATTTGAGATCAATTCATTTTATCCAAATTTTAATCAGTTAAGTCATTTAACAGACACACTTCGAATCATGGGAGCCCCTGCCATTTAGGCAACTGAATTAGCACATCAGTTAAGGGTATGACTACGACGCCGCTTCCTGATCACATCCTCTTACTACTGCATACATATTGTCTGAATTATGTATATTATGTTAGAAAAGCATTTCAATTTTGTTTTACCTATATGCTGGGCTGAAGGGGAATAAAATGGTACTTAAACAAATGAGTTGCTCATTCATCAAAGGGGCTTTCTCAGTCACTAACCCCTCCATAAAAATCTAGACCTATGCCACTGAGTGTGTGCGACCAAGAACCTATTAGCCTAAATCATGATAGGGGTGACACATATTCAAGATATTTCCAGAGATCCGGGATTAACTGACACTCTCGACTTCCTGACACATCGTAGAACTGTATTCCACGATTCCCTTTTTTTTATAGATAATACCTTGGCGTTTCTTTTGACGAGATAAAATCAATAATCCCTTCAAAAACATCATACGACTTTTTAAGATTCAACACCTCTAGGCGTTTAAAATGGATACTAACCGACCAAACGTATTCCCTAAATCGTTCATCCCTATGACTTCTAGAGACTGGAACTCGCTCCCTCTGTCTGTCTTCCCGGCTATATATAACCTCCAGTCTTTCAAGGCCCTCATCCACAAATACCTTAAACTCCGACCCAATCCCTGAAATCTCCCTTCTTCTCTCTACAGAGGATGTACTTTTTTGGTGCTACTTCTTGTATCAATATCATTATTAAAAAAAGAGAATTAATAATTTGAGAGAATTCAATGCTACTCCAGCTACATTTATTGACAGAAAGTTACCATATCAACAAATTTCTCCCCATAAGAATAAGTTTTATTCAACCGCAGAGTAGCTGATTTTCGCCAATAAAATTTTTAATGAATATTCTAGTTTCCTTCTCAGTGATCTAACCCTCGAAAATGCTCGAGTTCTTTAACCTAGCCAACAATTTGAAATGTTTGATCTTGGTCACCAGGTATTACAATTGGGGGAAAAAAGGGAGAGCTAAGCACTTTGCCGAGATGGATTGCTGTAGACCTAACGTCAGGATACAAGCTTCGAATAGGGGACCAAATAAAATATCTTTTGCGGAAAATTGAAAGCGTGTCCCAAGTCACGTAGGCTATTCCTGCGAGAGCTTGTCTCTTCCATAACCACCACTAAGTTTCCAAGTTAATGACTATAGTTTACTCACTTAGATATCTGCCTTTAGTTAAAGGTATTAATTACAGATTTTATTATTAAAATTAATATAAATACAATCCTTATTTATGGAAAGTAAAAACTGAAAAATATTATTGGGGCATTCACCAAAATAGATCGATTTTTGAAAGCTAAAATGTGAAATGGGATTCTTTACCTAAAAAAAAGTAAAAAAAAAACATTATTTCAAGGCGTCTTTTAAATATTTAAAAAAATATATTGTATACCAATGTATATAAGTATATATATAAAAACAACTAAAAAATACTCTTTTACAAATGCACTAAAAACCAAAATTAAATATTCTTCACTACCCAAAAAATGTCCAAACTCACCTGATTAATTCTTTGAGTTTTACAAATAGTTTTTATCGACACAAAATAGTGAATTAAAAAAAAATCTCCCTATTTTTGAATTCGTTTAAATAATTTTTGAAAAAATGGCTTAATATGCAAAAATATGGGATAACATCCAAATATGTAAAAATATACAACTTAAAATTTGAACCATAATGTCTACATGGTTATTTATGATTCGTAAAGACATTTAATTTAAACCTGAATGGGAGTTAGCAAGAAAAATATACAATTGCATAGAAATCAGGTCTTTAGTCATCACAGATATGTAGATGTGCGAAATTTCAAGAAAATTGACTGTATAAGATTGTCAAATTTTTTTGTAGAAGGGGAACAAAACTTGTATTGTGTTTTGAGTTTCAGAAATGGTAAATCTTTCAATGTTTACAGGTACATTACCAGGGACGCGCCAAGTCCCTTTTGCGCCGTCCTGCGAAATACTGATTGACGCCTTTATATGCTACAAACAAACTAAGCGACAGGGGGTGGGGGAAAGCATCAATAGACACATTCAAGTTCAAACCTGTAGCGGCACACTCGCCGTTTGCCAGCAGCAACATTTGTCAGGCCATTTAATAGCACCACCTATATCATATAATGGGAGCCCCTGCTATATAGACAACTCATTTAACAGATCAATTAAGGGTACCCTGCAAAAAGGCGCAAGCCATTCTCCATTTTTATTCTATCTAATGCGAAGCATGGATGTACGTATGTTACCCTTTTTTTCGTCGATTGAAATGAAATGGAAAATCTACCATTACTTTAACAAAATGAAGCACTGATTAGTTTTTGGTACCTATCGGCCCACAAACATTAGTACTTTATTCCAGTACTTTCAAAATTTTTCCTAAATATCTTGACAATGACTTAACCAATTCTAATGAAATGTAATATTCTAATTAAGTATCTTGAGGACCACAAAAAAGGTTATATAAAGTTATTAGTAAAATTATATTTTAAAGTACTTTACCCTAGAGTAAGATAGTACTTTTTAAAATTCTTTAAAATTTATTCATTTGATCGGTAAAATATCGCTCATGGTCAATGGTCAAACCTTGCACCGCACGATCTTGTTATGAACATATAACACTAGACACACTTTCTTGTACAAATTCATTTTCATAACAAATTTTCCGGGGAATTATTTTACGGTTTTACCCTACGGTTTTTTTTGACAGCTCTTGAGCGTTTCTTGACTATACGGGTAAATACTCGCAGTCTCTTATTAATTTAAATGCTGATTTCCGCATTCCATCCATCATATAGATATTATTTAAATGTTTGTTTGTTTTTTGGATACTTTTTTTTGAAATTATTCATTTTTGAAATTTTGTTATTTTATTTATTCATTCTTTCATTTTATCTAAATCGTATCATTATTTACATATCATGTTATTCTTTTTCAATCAATATGTATAAATACATCAATAGACATGTTATGAATATTTATTCAACAAAAACAATCCTAAGAAGTTAATCTAAATAATTTCAATTTTTCATTTAACCAACTATGATGGTTTTTAGAAATCTGGATCATGGAATTTGAACTTGAACCTATTTATTATCTATTTACATTTTAATTGTTTTTTATCCTATTCATTAATTTTAAAATAAAACTAATTTAATATCTATCTTTAACTAGCTGAAGCCCGGGCCTACATTATATATAAAAACACTCGTGTATTTGAATGGAATGTTGTGTGAAAATTTCAAAGAAATCGGTGAAGAACTTCCGGAGATCCTTCAACGTATCACTTAAGTAACAGTACATTTTTATTTATATAGATAAGAAAAGTGAAAGAATACACGGGGCTTCGATTTGCATCGGATTTCAATCTGGATCTCTATCTTCAAATATTTAAATTCTAGAATTTGGTAAAGAGCAAAGCAAAGAAGATAAATTTATTTCTTAGAAGTCATAGGGATTAACGTTTTTACGAAAGAATTAAGATTTATTTATCGCGAAGAAGCATTGGATATTTGCAAGAGAGGCTTTAAGTTAGATAATACGGGATTATGACTATTTCATTGGAACACATTAGTATAGTATCTATAAAAAGTTAAAGGCCGGTAACATTAACTAACTAGATGTGATAAGCTAAGAGATCATTAGGCGAGTTTAACAAATTCAACTGTTTACTGTAAATATAAAAAGCAGTGGAATCGCTAAACGATTAACAAATATATATAATTTAAAATAGAAATTTTCGAAGTTTATCTAAAATGTTATTAAATTAATATTTGTGTGTCGGAATCCCCTCGTATTGCGAACCCAAGAGCCAAAAATGTTAACCGGACAATTGGCATTCCATTGAGACGCAAACTTGCTACTAAATTTCAGACAAAAATATACTATCTTTATATAAAAATATCGCTGGTAAATGTTTCGAAATTCAAACGCTTTTATAACAAGGTAGAGCCGCATATAGATGACACTCTCCAGGAAAAAATAAGAAAATAACTATTTTTTTTAATTTTTAGTCTATTTTCATTTAGTACAAGTTTATCTTTTAAAATAAAATCGACTAATATTTAAAAAAAATAGTCGATTTTATTTTAGTAAAAATTAAACTTACTAAATGAAATTGACTAAAATTTAAAAAAAATCATTATTTTCTTATTTTTTCTTGGAGAGTGTTATCTTTAGGTGCAAGTCATCAATAGGCGCCTTTACCTTACTATATACAGGGTGTTTAGAAAACCCGTTCTAAGACTTCGGGGCGTGATTCCCCACATCAAAATTAGATGAAAAGTTCCAATAAACATAAGTTCAAAAACGCTTCGTTTTCTGTCTTGCCGCCATTTTTTTTTTTAAGAAATACGTCCATCTTGAGAACGGATATCTTTATGAAATTTGGCACACATGTACTTAACAACATTATCTACTATTTAAAAAAAGCACCTAAATTTTATCATGAAAATTTTCAAAATGGTGGCCATTTAAAATTTTTAATTGTGAATAAATTTTTAATCTTTCAATTTATTAAAATTAGTTTAATTAGATGGAATGTTGCACTTTTTATTGTCAACAAAATGACACCATATTTTTCAAGATCCGATAAAAAATAACGAAGTTATGAATAGGAGGAAAAATGTCGGTCTCAAAATTCGATCTACGGAAGCCAGTAATGGTGCTTACACAAATTTTGTCATAACTTTGTTATTTTTATCAGATCTTGAAAAATCAGGTGTCATTTTGTTGATAATAAAAAGGGGTAACATTTTATCTAATGATACTAATTTTAATAAAATACAAGATTAAAAAGTTATTCACAATTAAAAATTTTGAATGGCCGCCATTTTGAAAATTTTCACGATAAAATTTAGGTACTTTTTTAAATAGTAGATAATGTAGTTAAGTACATGTGTACCAAATTTCATAAAGATATCCACCTATATCCCTTCTCAAGATAGAGTCCTGTAGTCCGGAGTGCATCGTGAAAAGAAGAGGAAAAAATTTCATGGATTGGGTCAGAGTTGAAGGTACTTACTTGTAGATGCTGGTCTTGAAAGACTGAAGGCTATATATGCCACCCACCGGGAAGATAGTTCCAGTCTTTAGAAGTCATAGGGATAAACGTGTTGCATTTGTTCGGTTACTATCTAATTTAATTGCGACTGTGTGTTCAATTGAATGTTTGAAAATTCTGTATTTCGCGCAAATGAGGCTTTAGGAGGGATCGCATTTCTGTTTGAACTTCCTTTTTAATTATTTGGTTCATTCATAAATTTTATTTAATCATTACTTATTATAATAGCTATTTTTTATTAAGGGAGTTCGGGACAACATATCTATCTGGTTGATCTTCGAAAAAATCGTTTGTATTTCTGCAGAGTGACAACGTCTGCTCACTAAATTTTTTAATAAAAAAAAAATTGTTAATAATGAGCTTAATTTTGAATAAAAATCTTTGATTTGATAATATTAATAAAAAGAATATTGAGATAAATTTTTTCTCATTATAAAAACATTTATTTAACACAAAAATGATTTCAAGAAATAGAGTTGGAATTCTACACTAATACTTTTGTTATATTCCGTTGGCTGCAAATAACTTTTTATTTTTTACATTTATGAATAACTAATATATTAGAGTGTCAAATCTATTGAAAAATGTATCATTCGATTAATAAAAGTTGAATTATTGATCTGTAAAAATTTGTTGAAAATGGTATAATTTGTATAGAAGTTATAGCTCTTTTAAAAGCTCGGTCCATTTACTTCCATGTTAAAAGGACAATTTTCAATAATTTATTTCTCGGTAAAGGGACAGACGATCAACTTCAAATTTCGGGAATAAATATTTAATTTATCAATGATTCGATGGTAAAAATTGGATAATTTTCGTATAAAAATTATAAACAGTCCCGTGCCCCCTTAAATGGAACTCTTTATAAATCTTTCTTTTTTCCGAAAGGTTATATTTTGTCTGAAGAATATTCAGCATATAATAATAGGAATTAATTTGAAAAGTCAGAACCCCAATTTCGTTAAGGATCATTAAGACTATTTCCCTAAAATTTTTAATTAATTTCTCCAAGTTCTCGGTGGCTCGAAAACAATCGTGGATGAGGGGGATTCTGACTGAAGATCAAGCCATTTGTCATCTATATTGGAATTAGAAGCGGAAAGGAAACGAGCGCTTCCGTTTTTTCGGGGACATTAAAAGCCACTAAGCCATTAGTGAGAAAGAGAAAGGGAAACCAAATCCCCTACTGCTTTCGAGGGCGAGGAAAATTGACCGAATCATTGTTAGGTAATTCAAGATTTCTAAAATATCCCATCAAAAAACACTTCTGTAAAAAAAAGGCCAAGTTCGATTAATAAAAACCGTTTGCCAAAAAAAGTAGTGAGATCTAAAGTGCTGCCAAGTTCAGCATCATCAATTTATTAAATGAGTCAAGAATATAGTAACTTCAATTTAAAAGCATGAATATCATTTTATATGAATCTATTTTTTTGATTTCATATTTTTAGTTGAAATTATTTTCTTGAAACTTGGCATTTATGCATTTATATTATTATTGTTATTGTTTTTGAAGTTACTATATTCTCAAACTTATTTAATAAATTGATGATGTTGATCTTGGCAGCACATTAGATCTCACTACTTTTTTTATCAAACGGTTTTTATTAATCGAACTTGGCCTTTTTTACACAAGTGTTTTTGATGGGATTTCACATCTTTTTGTAAGTATTTAGCCTGCATGAAGGAAAAGTTATTTTTTTCGATTTCCCTCTTTATTAGTTCTTCAATAGTGTAGTCACAAGAAATCGAATTTTCGATTTTTCCGGTATGAACCTCTTAAAAGTTGCCAATTGGCTAAAAAATGAAATTGGGAAAATTTCAGCTTAATCGGAAAAAATTGCAGTTTTTCAAAACTTCAACCTCGTTGACTCACGGGTTAATGTTATCCATTTAAGCTGAAACTTTGGCAATCTCATTTTTTAGCCAATTGGCAACTTTTAAGAGGTCCACACCGGAAAAATTCGAAAATTCGATTTCTTGTGACCACCCTATTTTTCAAGCTATAACACTATGTATGCCAAATTTTAGCATTCTAGGATTATTGTATTTTCACTATATGCTAATTAATTCTATGAATTTCACCCCTTCATTTTAGTTCCGCTTTTCGAATTTTCCCTTTAATTGTACACCAAACTCCACTATGCCAAATTTCAACAATCTAATAGGATCAGCGGAGTACTCTAGAATTTTGATGAGTCAGTGACAAAAAAGCTTGGATTGTATAAAAAAATTCGAATTCGAAGGCGTAAAATGAAGGCATTAATGCTTTGCGCACCCGCAAATTCGGTTGTACGCATATAGATTGCAAATTTCGAATTCTAAATTCGCAATTCGAACTTCGAAAGAAAATCTTTCTTTACCTGAGGACCCTTTGAAGTCGCGCTTGCCGCGAGACCGATTACAATACTTTCCCCATGTTTCGCATTGGATAAAGTAATAAAAAAAATTTTAAGAAAAAAATAAAACCGACTTCAAAAAAATTAAATGCAACAAATAAAATACACTAAAAGGTATAAAATAATTATTATCTTATTTAGTTACAACTAAACGACGAAATATTAACATGAAATTACTTTTTGAAGTCGGTTCCAAACAAACTATACCTATAAGCGAGCGTACCCACCAAACGTACTAAGTAAGATCCGTCGAGTGCGATTCATAAAAAGTATATGTTTGGCACCGACTTCAAAAAGTAATTTCGTGTTAATATTTCGTCGTTTAGTTGTGACTAAATAAGATAATAATTATTTTATACCTTTTAGTGTATTTTATTTGTTGCATTTAATTTTTTGAAGTCGGTTTTTATTTTTTTCTTAAAAATTTTTATGTTTGTTGCATTTAATTTTTTTTAAGTCGGTTTTATTTTTTTCTTAAAAATTATTATTTTTCTCTTTTTAGTGATGTTATTAATAGTGATCCTATCATCAGAACTTGACCAAATTAATATTGCACCATCCCTAAGATACCCCCTTTCCAATAAAAAAAGAATCATCGAAATCGGTTCATAAACAAAGAAGTTAGTCCTGAACAAACCTAACAAAAAAGGTATAATCCCTACGAAAAAAAAATGGGACCAATCGGAAGGTAGACTGGACCCAATGCAAATTTTTTTTTCAAAACGGTCCACAATTGGCGGAGATATGAGGTAACATAGGCACAAAAAAAAAAAAAAATTCAGTCTAATAGAGAACCTCCTCCTTTTTTTGAAGTCGGTTAAAAAGAGAAAGAAAACATTTGTCTAATTAATTAAATGACATCTTATTAGCTATAATTTCTCTTGTTTTGAATCTGGACTGCCTTATCCAAGTCCTTCATTATCAACTTACTAGTCCGTCTCCGAAAACTATTTCAAAGCTTTTTAAAATATTGATGATATTAATGAAGAAATTATTATTGATTAA
Source organism: Forficula auricularia (assembly GCA_024734495.1). Classification (NCBI taxonomy): domain Eukaryota; kingdom Metazoa; phylum Arthropoda; class Insecta; order Dermaptera; family Forficulidae; genus Forficula; species Forficula auricularia. The sequence continues at coordinate 21,614,673 of JALMQS010000128.1, forward strand.
AAAATATGTATATATTTTACACTACATGTTTTGATTTTCTTGTTAGAGTTTGGTGGTCAGTTTTGAGTGATATTTCTTGGGTTGAACCACCCATGGCGAAATTGGAAAACAAGTTTACATTTTTCAATTTGGCTTTCAATAGCATAATAATAATTCATAAACAATTATATATAGGAATCATATAAATTAAAATATAAGTATTTTCACGAATAATAGTTTATTTTTAGATTTACATTCTTTCTGAATTTAAAAACAGGTAGGCAGCAAAATTAGAAAGGCTATATATGATAGGAAAGTTTTAGGGATTTTAAGGGGCATTCTTTTGCTCCCTTCACCTGCTCTAAGATCTACCCTGACTTGGGAGATGATAATTCTTAGCTGGTTTTGGGACCCCCAAACTCCTTAGATTAACCTTGGAACCTTTTTTCTGTGCAAACGCCAGCAGACGTTGATATGATTAGTTAAGCTTTTGTGCTTTTTGGATCTTTTTTACTTTATTTTTTTTACTATGCTCTTGTTTCAAATGGATAATTAAATATTTTCCAATCACAAGTTTATGGATAAATAATTCTTTGATATTAATTAATAATTTCGAATTTTTTCACTAAAAATCACAAATTTGCAAAATAAATAAATTAAGGTAGTTGTTTCACCATATGGGTTTTCTTAGGATTTTTTTGAAATTTAGAGAGATTATTATTTAAATACTTATGCATCGATTGGTGGGAAAACGAAATTTATGAACAATATAGTTCCGGAGATATTAAATTCCAAAAATAAAGTTTTTCAGACTCTTATACATTGCACTATACGGAATATCGGAAAGTTTACATACATATTTAATTATAATTAAGAAACTCTTCTTACCATTGTTATAAAAAACTAAACCAACATTAAACAATACCTAATACATTTTTTAAGAAAATTTTAATTATTAAATTTAGGGAACGCGGTGTTAGTTTATAGTGAAACATTGTTAAAATTAAATTAGGTTGGAGTTGGTGGTGTTTCACAAGGAGAAAAATTAAAATACAAAGATTTTTTTAGTTTACTCTATATATTTCGAGCTCTTAACTCATCGTCAGGAGAACATTGACTAAATATAACATAAAATAATGAACAGAATTTATTTTAATTTTAATATGATGGACAGTTATTTATGACTTGGTGTAAATATGAAAGAAACAGACATCAAAACTTCACCAATAATTGAAATCTTAATCAATGATATTTAATTTGAATTGGAGTGCGATGAGATCGTATGGTGGGTTTATTTTTATTTTTATTTTTTTTAAATAGAAAATAAGAGATGGAAATTTTCACTATGCACCCTCATTGCATTCCATAGTTTATTGCCCTCCTTTATAGCACATACATAATTTTCGGCAACTTCCAAGTATAAATATCTTTTCATTATTCCCGTTTAGCCCTTTGTCCGCTCCATCTGTTCTTTCGGCTCTAAGGCCATCCCATTCCCTGATAATTCTTTCATATTTACACTAAGTCATAAATAACTGTCCATCATATTAAAATTAAAATAAATTCTGTTCATTATTTTATGTTATCTTTAGTCAATGTTCTCCTGACGATGAGTTAAGAGTTCGAAATATATAGAGTAAACTAAAAAAATCTTGTATTTTAATTTTTCTCCTTGTGAAACACCACCAACTCCAACCTAATTTAATTTTAATTATTAGTTATAACACAGTTTCTGAGATAATAATGAATAAATAATGAAAAATGTATAATGAAAAATTTACATTAAAAACAAGCTGGCAACAACGCATTAATTTAACCTAAAAAGTCGGTTAACTTTAGTACCTTTTTTAATGTTTTTTCGCTTCAGCCATTGTCACAACAGCTTTCAATCGCTTATCAAGAACTTTTTGATATATAAATCTTCCTTTATAATGTACTTTATCTGATATTTCTATGATAAAATATACACAAGCTCGAACAGTGTTGTCAGATTTGTCAAACGAGCACGGGATTAGCTAGGAGTGGTACATAAACAGCAAAAAGTTTTGGGCTTATGAATTATGAATCCTTATTGTCTGTACTATATACTGTACTAGCATTAACTTTTTGCTAGTATTGTCGCGAAACAACTACCTTATTTAATAATCGAAATTTTTTTCACTAAAAATCACAAATTTGCAAAATAAATAAATTAAAATATTTATTTGCCTTTTTTTGAATAAACAATTTTCCGGTTCTAGGAAAGCTTGAAATTTAGTATTTAAGATCATTCATTTGCTTAATTGAGTAGTTAAAGATCTACTAATATACCTGTTTTAAGAACCCCTTGAAGTATTAAATTCATATTTTAAACTTTTCTTTATTGCTTGTTCGTGCTTAACAATTTTGTGAAATGCGGTCAAAAATTATTGTCAGACAAATTTTTTTTGTCTACTTTCTTTTTATGTCTTGTTGTAATAACAAGAGAATAGAAGCTTGTAGAAAGTTGATTCTGTTGTAAAAAATCGTATTTTTTAATTGCCAGGAATAATGTGTTTAATTGGATTTATTTTAAAATGAAATTTGAACTAAATTTGACTTCTAAATGGAGTAGATATTCGATTAACTTTTGAAGATAATTATAATTACACATCATTGGTAAAAAAAATTCACACAGCTATCATTTCGGCTACTAAAGTTGCAAATGAAAAATATATCCTTATTTGGCATAATACATTGCTCGACAAAAATTAAACAAAAATTTGTATCCGTAAATCTAACATTGGATTATAGTAAAATTTTATACGCTGATTTCCCCATTTTTTACAACAGGTCAGAGTTTTGAGATATTATCTGTCAAAACGACAAAACAGCCATTTTGACTTTCTTTTCGAGTCCCATTTGATATTAAACAGCAATTTTTGAAATCAAAATATTTTTTTGACGTAATAGAAAACAGCTTCTTCCTCTTTAATTTTCATATTATCATTTGTTTTTAGCTCAATTAGAACTCGAGTTATAACTAAAAAATTATGACCATATGTTTTTATCTATGTTTATTATCCTTTATAATCACGTAGTTTAGTTTTTTAGTTATAATTCGAGTTCTAATTGAGCTAAAAACTGGAATTTGAAAATCAAAGAGGAAGCTGTTTTCTATTAAGTCAACAAAATATTTTGATTTCAAATATTGCTGTTTAATATCTAATGAGACTCGAAAAGAAGGTCAAAATGGCCATCTTTTACGTCGTTTTGACCGATAATATCTCAAAATTCTGACCTGTTGTAAAAATGGGGAAATTGCATGATAATCAGCCTATAAAACTACTGGAATCCATTATTAGATTTACGGATCCAAATTTTTGTTAAACAGTGTTATTTATCATATTTATTCTTATTACAGTAAAATATAATAAAGTGATTATAAAAATATCATCACTACTTATTGATCCTTAATAATGACAGTGTAATGTCTCGCACGTCATTACTAATTACTACTCACTGTCTGCAACAAGAGCCAATGTGAAAAATTAGCTGAAATAAATTCAAGTATACTCAGGACTCTAAAATATAATTTCATCAAAAATTATTACTCATTACTACTCACTGCCTGCAACAAGAGCCAATATGAAAATGATAATTAATGATCATAATTACTTATCATTAATATGACATATCTCGCATATAATTACTCTTTACTACTCACTGTTTGCAACAACTCATTGTGAAAAATTGGCTTAAATAAATTCAAGTATAGTCATTATAGGGTCTCTAAGTTCAAAATATAATTTCATCAAAAAATATCCAATAAATAACTTTTATCCACTGTAAGATTTCCTTTAATGAACTTAGTTAGAAATACAGTGAAACCCTCGAATCCGAACTTATTGGATCTCTAGCCTGTTCGGATTAGCCGAAAGCTGGTGATTTGGATATCTTATTGAAGAAAATGGTTCTCTTTCTATCCTTGAGAAGCTGAAGAAAGTAACAATAAAAGACGTTATTTACTGGGTTGCATAATCGTGGCAAAATACAAGTATTAACTTACTGCGGAGATCTTGGAAGAAACTTTGGCCTAACCTCGAGAAACCTACCCAAACTTAAATTTGTCAAAAGTTATCGTTCGGATTTGATGGGTTTCATTGTAATTCAAATTGATTTGTTGCATATCCTTATAACAACACTCTTTGATTTTATGGTGCTTTGCATCAACAGGTTGCTAGAAAATAATTCTTTTAGCATGCGCAGGCTTAAAGGATACATCAGGGAAGATAATTTCGCAATCTATAAATGGATTAAAACAGGAATAGTAGGGAATTGAACAAAAAATTAAAAACACAGAGTTTTTATTAAATGGACCGGACGTTTCGTCGATTTATTCCGACTTCCACAGTGATCCATTTTATCTCTTTGTGGGCCATTGAGGAAGTCGAAATTAATCGACCAAACGTCTTAATAAAAAGTCTGTGTTTTTAATTTTTTGTCCAATTCCCTACTATTCCTGTTTTAATTGTTATTTATTAAATAATTAAATATTTATTACTCGACCTGCTTAGAGGCACAAGTCCTCGGTGGCTAGGTCAACAAAACATCAATTCAAATTAACTACAGAAATTAATAAAACATTAATACAAATCAATTACTAGAAATTAACTATTTGACTATTTATTAACTTACTGCGGAGATCTTGGAAGAAACTTTGGCCTAACCTCGAGAAACCTACCCAAACTTAAATTTGTCAAAAGTTATCGTTCGGATTTGATGGGTTTCATTGTAATTCAAATTGATTTGTTGCATATCCTTATAACACAGTGTGAAGCGATAATGTTATATCCAATATATCAACACTCTTTGATTTTATGGTGCTTTGCATCAACAGGTTGCTAGAAAATAATTCTTTTAGCATGCGCAGGCTTAAAGGATACATCAGGGAAGATAATTTCGCAATCTATAAATGGATTAAAACAGGAATAGTAGGGAATTGAACAAAAAATTAAAAACACGAGTTTTATTAAATGGACCGGACGTTTCGTCGATTTATTCCGACTTCCACAGTGATCCATTTTATCTCTCTTTGTGGGCCATTGAGGAAGTCGAAATTAATCGACCAAACGTCTTAATAAAAAGTCTGTGTTTTAATTTTTGTCCAATTCCTACTATTCCTGTTTTAATTGTTATTTATTAAATAATTAAATATTTATTACTCGACCTGCTTAGAGGCACAAGTCCTCGGTGGCTAGGTCAACAAAACATCAATTCAAATTAACTACAGAAATTAATAAAACATTAATACAAATCAATTACTAGAAATTAACAATTAACAAACATGAAAAGAAATAGAAATATATGCTCATTAACAAATAAGATGGTCATAGATTTCCATCAAAAGACAAAATGTAATTTAAAAAAATTCCGCTCAAAAACCCGATACCAGGAGTAAACGACGCATTAGCCATCCTGACTTTTGCCATAAGCTGTTAAGGAAACCTCGTCAAAACCTTAACAAGGATGGTATGACCTCTTTCTGTCTCAGGTAATCTCTGTTTATGAGAACTAAATAAAATTTTGTACAACTCTAGGACATAAGGAATTGACAAATTTTATAATTGACTTAATCATAGGGGGGTGAGGACTATAATTCCAAGTAGTAACAGACAGACTGTTCCACAAATCAATGCCAGATCCTACAAATGAATGTAAATTGATATTTTTCAAGAATCTTGGCTTACGAATCTTTTTTCTATGATCAGCCCTACCTAAATAACTTGGTTCCTGAAATCTATTCATTATTATGGATGCGAATGATGCAACATATAATAGAATAAATAGGCCTCCCCAACAACATACAATTAACACCACTTGCTTATCAAGAATCACAGGATGACTGTAATAAGCCAACAATATACTAACTCCGTTACATGTTGTTTAACTTCCAGCTCTATTCGGGAACTTTCATTACAACAAAGCCTTTGACATATTTATTACCATATTAATTTATTTAGGATAGATTTCGTAATATAAATACTTAATCTATATTAAAGTAAATGATATATACAAATTAATTCTAAAATTAATCTCTTTATAAATGATACATACTATTAGTTTTAATACAATCTTATTGTTTAAATACATTTCAGATGAATCATACATCATTTGTTTGATTTTGCAAATTAAAATTAAAATTTTTGAAAATATAAAGCTCTAGGATTAATACAATTTCAGAATAATAATTCACATTAATACCTACTGTTAAAACAATTAACATAAACTTCTTTAATACTTATTTTATTATAAACAAGATATATTAGTATATGCTGCTCTCTTATTCCTTTTCTCTTAAAATTCAAAAAATATTTATATTTTGATTCGGTAACAAAATAAACCTTTTATTCTGATAAATAAAATTAATAAATTAATAGGTATTTTGGACAAATTAATTAATATATTAATTAATTAATTAATTAATATAACAAATAATTTATTAATTTTATTTAAATAAAGAATGGACATTAACCAAATGAATTTATCAACTTTTATTCTGAGTTAATTGGACTTTCTCCTTTCATGTCATGAATATTTAAATACTTGCTCACCTTCAGAAAGTTCAATATTACCCACAACCTAGTTCTAATAACTTTTTCCTATCATTTACTAAATATTTTCATTTTTAAAATAAGAATGCTAAAAAAGTGTGAAAATCTATGTTAGGATTGGCTGGAGTAGGTGTTCTAGGAAATGAATAGGTTTTCAAGGTGTCAAAGGTACTTGTGTATCCGGGTCTTGGAATAATTGAAGGTTTAGGGCTCGGGAAAGATGGAATCAAGGTCATTCAACACTAGAATTGACGAAAATCAGCAATAGTAAAACTGTTATTCTTATGGGAGAAAAGATTTTGTTTCCCTGATTAATTTCTGCCAATAGATGTCAGGGGTAGTGAATCCACGTGATTTTAAAAGTAATTATAAATTCTATTTAACGAGATAAATTCTAGTCCCGCCTATCCTATTTTCACCAAGTCATAGAAATGAACGAATTGATGTTTATATTTGGTTTGTTAGGTTGATGGAAGGTTTTTGATATGTAAAATTTTTATTGTGCTCTTCTAAAATTTGGGATAGATGGAGGAGAATTCACATAGCTGTAATGAGGATTATGTGTAGAGCTAATGGGAAAATCCGTCACCATTTTAAAACGCTTTATATTAGCTTCATTTGTATGTAACAGCTCTAGATGTAAGGGATTCTAAAAAGTCGATTTTATCCTACTTCTAATTGTCGCAACCATTTGAAACTTTGGAAGTATATGTAATTCAGGTGACAATACAATAATTTTGTACAATCGAACTAATCTGATCAACTATGCTTTATTATTTCCTAATTATCCATTAAATCCTTAAGCATATGCATTCTTATATACATTGGTGCATTTTAGAAGCCTACCCTACAGGGGCTTAAAAAATATAAAGTATGCAACAAATAGCCCCTTTTTTTTAATTATTCAATGATTAATATTTTAAATATATTCCCCTTTTAAATGAATGCTTTAATAAAATAGACATATTTTGAAATCATTAGGATTCAAACTTGAGATAGCTAATCACACGCCTTAATTAACTACTCAATTATGAATGATTTAAGGAAATCTCTCGTTAAATTAAGTATTTAAATGACAATTTGTTTAATTTGTTTTCGAAAGATTAAAATAATTAGTTTTTCAGATTTTAATCCTTAAAAGTCATATAACTTGTAAATTTAATTTTTGATTGATTTTATCAATAAAAAATAATAGGAAAAATATATCATTCAATTATCTAAATATGAATTAAAAATAAACTGTATACAAAATTTTTTACTTGTGATTTAGGACTTAGAACACGATGTTTACAGATAATAAACATCCAATGTTAGTTCTACTTGCACTCATATTTTTTTATCATGATCAAATAGTAAATTTTAAATTATAATAAAATTAAACATTTTTTATTTATTTTCCAAATTTAAACACTAACCTTTGGATAGTTTTTGTTGATAGAAGATAATGATTAGTATATTTGTGTATCTAAAGTTATTAATCTTATTCATCAATTTAGATTGTTAACTACTTCAATTAAAAGTGAAAAATGAATTTCGATTTTCGTGAAAATTAATCTCGTTTATTGTATTGTAGAAATGTAGAAATAAATATATTTTACTCTAGATTCTAGAATATAATAATTTTTTCTTAAATTTATTTCTACATTAAAACATTAATATAATAATTATTAAATATATATATCTAAATTTTTTGAGGATACAATTCTCTTTTAAATAGGTGTTAGTTTTATTCTTTTTTGACAAAAAAAAACAAATTTTTATCTTTTATTTTTCTTTATTCTGTCACCCAGGAACGTTTCGACATTTACAAATATGTCATCTTCAGCCTTGGAACAATCTTAAGATGGGAAAAACTCCCTCACATCGAAATTTTCACAATATGTACCATTATCATTTTGTCCAACATTCAAATTCAATTACTCTTTCATAAGCCACTCACAGAAAGAGTCATTGAATTTTAATGTTATTATTTATTAATGACCTGGTCAATGTAATTCAACATTGCAATATATTGCTATTCGCAGACGATATCACATTGTATTTTGACATTTCTAAAGTTTCAGACTGCGACCACAATCCGACCTAAAAAACTTGACTATCTGGTGCAAAGCAAACTTATTTTTTCTAAATTTTGACAAATGCTTCACCATTTCATTCTCAAAAAAGGAATATTTTATCTCACACAATTACTATCTGGACGATACTTCTTTTTGCATTAGAGTAACTTCCATCAAAGACCTTGGTGTCACCTTTGACTCAAAGCTCACGTTTAATGAACATATTAATCATGTGGTTAGTAAATCTAACCGAACTTGGGGGTTCATATTTCGCAACACTAAAGCTTTTAGGAGCCCCAATTGTATTAGATACCTATACATAAGTTTGATTAAACCTGTCGTAATGTATGCTTCAACAATCTGGAGACCGAATCAAAAAACCAACATAGCTAGACTTGAAAGAATTCAGCATAATGTTTTGAGACATCTAGCGTCTCTCTCTGGTAGCCCTATGTCTAGATACGATCATGACTACTCAAAAATCGCTGAAACTTTCGACATGTCAACTATTCTTTCCTCTATGATTGCTTCCGACAATTTATTCACTTTTAAAATTATGTCTGATACCATTCGTTGTCCTGAGCTTAGAATTCTTTTTCCACTGAACAATCCTTCGTACCCACTACGACATAATCAACCATTCTATCCACCAGTTCCATTTACACGTCATTCCAAAACCAACCCTATTTATAGATTAAGCATCGCTTATAACGCCCTTTCTCAAAAAACATGCGTTTTGAATTTCACTATAGATACCAACAGAATGTCTAGAATTATAAAAATAAACACACTTTCATATATTTAAATACTCCCTATCATAATTATTATATCTGATTTACACTGTATTATTAAATTGAAAGTTTTTGCCGAGAGTAGCAGAATTTTTATATATTGAAGGAGACAATAAAAGAGTGTGTCTTCTGCTGGAAATTCCAGCAGAAGACACACTCTTTTATTGTCTCCTTCAATACACTGTATTATTGTTTATTATTTGTATAATTTTTAAGGATTTAGGTGTCGGTTCTAGGTGAAACATTATAAGTAACTTATGAGGAGAATTTTCTAGGTTAGGTTTCCCTTTTTGTGAAACCTAACCTAGAAAATTCTCCTCGTAAGTTTATTATTTGTATGTTTAATTTTATCGTTTTTTTTTCTACTTTTTACTAAGTAGTGTTTCTTTGTATTACTTTTTGTAATGTTTTTAAAGGCACATGCCGTTGAAATAAATAAATAATGTTGATGTAAAAATAATTGTTGGGCAAAATGATAATGGTACATATTGTGATAATTTCGATGTGAGGGAGTTTTTCCCATCTTAAGATTGTTCCAAGGCTGAAGATGACATATTTGTAAATGTCGAAACGTTCCTGGGTGACAATAGAATAAAAATAAAAGATAAAAATGTGTTTTTTATCAAAAAAGAATAAAACTAACACCTATTTGAAAGAGAATTGTATCCTCAAAAAATTGAGATATATACATATAAATAAACAATTCTCAGAATTAATCAAAAAATTAAAAATTAATAGTTATTAAATATTTTTATATTGCATATCAGAGGGCAAGCGTGTTAGTAGTCGGGTTCAACTCCTGAGGGGACGAAGCCCTCTGAAATGCAATGTAAAAACATTCTACTAAAATCTTAGATTTTTGACCTTAATTAAATTCTTTCTTGATATATTTAATTTTCACCGTGAGTAGTATTTTTGAAAAAAAATCCACCTAATTTTCAAAAAACGATACTCAAAACTTCGGGTTAACTATTTTAGAAAATATTTATTTAAATTTGTTCCTTTCAAAAAAAAAATAAGTTTATTTTTCAAAGATTTCACTGTTCAATATTATTATTAGTTCTATTCCTGTATAATAAATGATAAATGTTAATAAATTCTGAAATAGAAGTTTTTGCATGCAAGAACCATCAGAAAATTGATGAGGAAATCGCTTGCTTGATTGATTCTCGCTCTATAAATCAACCATAAAAACGTAAATGTAAATAAACTAAAAGTTTCTACATGTCTATCTGGAAGACATAACTTTTAACATTTTGTCAAGATTCATATGACTAACTTTTATAGGATGTTTTAAATCTCAGCAAAAGACGCCTAAATTTTGAACTTAAACTTAAAATCAGACTTAATTTATAGGACGTGCAAATTAATATCAAATGTGGTCCTACAGAATAAACGACAACTTTGGAGCTCTCTCAGAGTCATTTTTAATCGAAATGAATTTTAAAAATGTACCTATACTTAAATTTACTTATTTTTACATGGAAATCAAACATTCTATGAACAAACCAGACTGGCCATCGCAATACTTCACATTACTATATTCTATGAAAGTAAAAATTATTTTAGAATATACATAAAATTCGAACCTCCCCAAAGTATGATTTGTGGTTAATTGAATACAGATTCATAATTCCTAAATTTCATGTTTGTATACCATTCACTTTACTAGCTACAATGGTCAGACCCAGGGTTGGGCGAGGTGTGGCGACTGCCCAGCCCAAATTGCTCTCGCCCAACCTGCTAAATTGAGCATTTGAGCAAAAATTATTGAAAAACCTAGTTCATAAAGTTAAAAAAATTACTTTCACTATTATAGACCTTATATAATAATAATAATTATACATTATTCATAAGAATTTTGCTGGCTTGGTGTGTACTGGGTATATTAATTTTTTATTGTTATTCCTCAGGGGAAGAGATGCCGAGAGCGCTCTCGAAATATTTGGATTAACCATTTGAATAACAATATAAATTACTGGAAAGAAGCAATTCAATTTATTTATCATTAACAATAAAAAATTATATATTATACCTAAACTATTAAAAAAGAATATATAATTTATACAAAAATCTTTATTACCCGGAATAATGCTCATTTTTGCTGCCCACCCTCCAAATTTTTTGCCAGGTATCGCCCAACCGAAAAGAAAAAGCTGACTCAGACAGACATACATTATAGCGTCACTAAATACTTTTAAGGTAGTTGTTTCACCATATGGGTTTTCTTAGGATTTTTTTGAAATTTAGACAGATTATTATTTAAATACTTCTGCATCAATTGGTGTAAAAACGAAATTTATTAACAATATAGTCCGAGATAATAAATTCCAAAGATAGAGTTTATCAGACTCTTATAATGGGATATCGGAAAGTTTACATACATAAGTATTTAAGAAACTCTTTTTACGATTGTTATAAAAAACTAAACCAACATTAAACAATAACTAATAGATTTTTTAAGCAAATTTTAATTCATAGTTACAATACAGTTTCTGTGATAATAATGATTAAATAATGAAAAATTTACACTAAAAACAAGCTAGCAACAACGCATTTATTTAACCTAAAAAGTGGGTTAACTTTAGTACTTTTTTTGATGTTTTTTCTCTTCAGGCATTGTCACAACAGCTTTCAATCGCTTATTAAGAACTTTTTGTTATATAAATCTCCCTTTATAATGTACTTTATCTGATATTTCTAAGATAAAATATACACAAGCTCGGACAGTGTTGTCAGATTTATCAAACGAGCACGTCATTGGCTAGTAGTGATACATAAACAGCAAAAAGTTTTGGGCTTATGAGTTATGAATCCTTATTGTCTGTTCTATATACTCTAGCGTTAACTTTTTGCTAGTATTGTCACGAAATAACTACCTTAAAAATTGAAAATTTTCGAGTGAATTCAATTTATATTAGACAGGATCCCTGTTTCTTGAAAACATAATAGGCCTGAAGCTTCTCCAGGCCTTAAGTGCATAGCTTAAGGGAGAATAAGAGAGTGAGAGGGAATGAATGTTCCTAGATAGCAAAGGAAAGAGATGGTAACCAGAGGGAGAGACGCCCTCGGCTCTGCCAGGAAATTGCATATATACACCCGCCCAAGCTGACTCTGGTCTCTGGATCTCTGCCACTGTTGTCTAGGGATTTTCAAGAGTTTTCATAGATAAGGCTTTATATTAAACAATTACATAGTTGAAATATATATAATACATAGCAAATAATACTAATTCCTTATAAAAGATATTAGTTTACTGATGGTAATAGATTCAAATTTACAAGAAATCATAAGTTGGTGTCATCTATTAAATCCGATGGAATGGAATATTTTTAATTATATGTCAGAGGGGTTGTTTTTCACCCCCTCGGGAATCGAACCCGAGTGTCAGAAACAGCAGTCCGGCCCGCCTGGTTCACCTGCAGGATGCGAACCTCTCTAACATGAACACGCGTAAAATATTTTACTCAAAGATTGTTATCTTAAATTGTAAAATTTCGCGATATAGTGATTCTAAATTTAAACATATAGCCATGCCATATAATTTAAATAAAGGTCTTTGAGTGTTTCGAATTTTGAAGAGATTCAAAATTCGAAGGGCAATGGAATGACTTTTCCTAATTTAATATAAATGATATTAGTTTGCCGATGGTAATAGATTCAAATTTACAATAAATCATAAGTTGGTGTCATCTATTCAATCCGATGGAATGGAATATTTTTAATTATATGTCAGAGGGGTTGTTGCACCCTGCAGGTGAGTCAGGTGGCCCGGATTGCTGTTACTGACACTCGGGTTCGATTCCCGAGGGGGTGAAAAACAACCCCTCTGACATATAATTAAAAATATTCCATTCCATCGGATTTAATAGATGACACCAACTTATGATTTCTTGTAATACTAATTCCAGCTATTCCACTAGATTTTATCATGAGTAAAAAAATTTTCAAAACCCTTTTTGCAAATTTTCATCTCTCATTCAAACCGATTATTACTTCACCATACAGGGTATGGTTAAGTATTGTAATAGTGCATGAAAAAAGTGGATTTTTTTGCTTTTTTTTCGAAAAATCTCAAAAACGGCTGAAACTATTTTGATTAAAAAAATTGGACGAAACCATGGCATTTCGGTCTACAAAAAACCCTAATAAGTGAACATCGAAAAAATTATATTTTTCGAGATAATAACTGTTTTATCAAAATGTTTGTTAGGGTGTTAGTCTGTTATTCTGTTAGTTAGTCTGTTAGTCTGTGCGTAAAATTTTGTGGACGAGCTACCTAAAAAACTAGTGTGAATATCAAAACCAAATTTCACGGGTAGTTTTGATACATTGAGATTAAGAGCTGATTAGATTTTGGTGCATATCGACCCAAAATTAAGAGGGGGAGGGGAAGTTAAAATTTAAAATTATAATATTTTCAAACTAAAAAAAAAAAAAACAAGAAAAATGAAATATACTATAAAATGAACCTATAATAACGAGAAAAATAATTCTGGCACCAAAATTAGGCAGGGGGGGGGGGGCGCGGCAAAAATAAAAATCTAGGCCATTTGAGCAAAATCGAGGGGTGAACCTCGACCTAAAATCGTGTACACCTACTTCCACTTCCGCTTTCATTTCCAAGTAGAAGACAATAGATTTCAATAGATTATCTAATAAATTCCAAAGTAATTCCAAATAATTCCAAAGAAAGTGTACACCAATCGCGGTTTACCCCTCGAGCAACTCAACCATATTTTGTGTACAAAATCAGTGGGCTACCAGTAGACTAAAAATGCAAAAACTAACCGCCCAAAATGGGGGAGGGAGGGGGGGTTGTAGGGTCAAAAAATGAAAATCTACGCCCTTGTACCAAACTCAACCAGAATTGTATGGTAAAGCCAAATGGATGGCCACATCAGAATGTGGCAATTTATTTATTTAATATTTAAGGAGACCGGACAATTATCTATTGTTAATGTTATCGCCCTTTAAAAATTGCTACAAAAGATAATCAACATATTCCCAAATTTAAGTTGGACTCACTTTCTTCTTCTTTCTTAGTATTTAAATTTACCATCCAAACTAATTATTTTATAGAAACTAAAATTATTTTCGGAGAGTCGGGTGTCCGAAATCGCTGAGGCACTAGCCTGCTTAAGCATCGATGAATCAAGTCCAATTTTGCTTAAAAGTTGTTGTTTTATTAGTCATCCTACGAAGGAATTTTGAGTGATATGTTAGAATTTTTTTTTAATTTCTTGCTTTTGTTATCATCTAGAAAGGCTAAAGTCACTCAATTCATATCAAGAAAAATATATATAAACTAAAACATTTTGGCACCAGAACGAACTTTTCATTAAATTTAGGTGGGTAGAAGAAATCCTGACAGACAGGCAGATCAAATAAAATCATGCTTGAAAATGATTTTCCTCTAAATAACAAACATTTTTAAATATGAATATGAATACTTATGCAAAAAAAAAACGAGTGAATTTTGGATTCATCGAAAATTTTCAATTTTATACTATGGACACAATAACACACGAAAAAACCCTCAAAAAAAAAACAACCCCATGAAAAAACAAAACTGAAGCTCGCAAAAGTTTTTTCCAGTCCCAAAATTATATACTAGCCCCGTCCCATCTCAATTGGCCCACCAATATTTTTTCTTTTTAAATAAAATTATTCTAATTCACGGTAAATATAATTTAAATATTTATTTTTATTATCATTTGGAACAACATTTTAAACAATTTAAAACATTTTTGTAACATTTAACTTAGAATTATTTTTTAATTGTCAAAAACATATTTTTATATAAAAAATAGTTCTTTGCTTTTCACGAATTTTTTTTTTAAGAATCTTTGAATATGTGAAATAATCAAGTAGGCTTTGCCTTTTTCCAACAAAAGAAAGTTTGTTTTGTTTATTATTAGTAAAAATGACTCGTGGACAGGTTGTTGATGGAAAAATTCTCTCAATTATTATCAATTTATTTAAAAAGGGAAAATCAAACGCGGAAATTGGCGATCTAGTTAATTTATCAAAGTTTACTGTCAGAAATATTATTCGAGTTTATAAAACAACGGGTACAATAGCTACAAAACCTCGGTATGCGTCGAAATCTAAAATATCAGATGCTGATAGACGGGCATTGAAGAAGATTATTAGAAAAAACAGGCGTTCGAACTATAGTGAATTATCTGTTCTTTGGAGCGATGCTGTGGGGCGAAGTGTTTCAAGATCCACGTGCCATAGAGAAGCCCTTAAGTTAGGTTTTAAAACTTACAAGGTAATTTTATTGCAACTTATTCCAAAAATTTTTTTTTGTAATTTTACTAATTTTTTTTAGGCGAAAGAAAAGCCACTCTTGACATTAAAACAAAAGAAAAACCGGCTTAAATGGGCTAAAAGTCACATTAATTGGACGAGTGATGAATCGAATAGTGCCCATTGGAGTGATGAGTCTCGTTTTGAAGTTTGTGTTGGGGACAATCGAAGCAGAGTTATTCGTCAGGAAAATGAAGCTTTCAATTCAGATTGTTTAAAAAAGAAAGTAAAATTTCCTGCTTCAGTTATGGTATGGGGTTCAATGTCTGCTAGAGGTGTTGGAAAACTTTACTTCATTGATAGAATTGTAAACACCAATAAATATTTAAAAAAAATCGTTACTTCCAACAATGGCAGATGCATTGCAGAATAATAATAATTTTGTGTTCCAACAAGACGGGGCGGCCTGATGGCATTATTTAATTAAAGCCGAAACGTTTTCTATAATTGGGAGTTTTTTATTCAGCAGAGGCTACCCATTGGCTGAATCCCTCTCCATTACTTAATTATATACATATACAGCCATCAAAATTGTATCATCTTTAAAATGGCTTTCTGATCATAATGTTCCACTTTTGGAGTGGGTGGCAAACAGTCCCGACTAGTCACCAATAGAAACTCTTTGGCACACAATGAAAAAGCTATACGAATACAACCAGCTAGAAACGTAGTCGAATTAAAACACAAACTTCAAAATATTTGGGATACTTTCACTCAAGATGAGTGTCAAAACTTAATAAGTATGTTGCCCAAAAGAATTCAAGCCATAATTAAAAATAAAGGCGACGTCACACAGTGGTATAGGTTTTGGATTTTGTATCTTTTCCTTGTTTTTAACAATTGAAAAATAATTCTAAGTTAAATGTTACAATTAAATGTTTTAAATTGTTTAAAATGTTGTTCCAAATGATAATAAAAATAAATATTTAAATTAAATTTATCGTGAATTGGCATAATTTTATTTTAAAAGAAAAAATATTGGTGGGCCAATTGAGATGGGACGGGGCTCGTATTTTTCAAAACAAATTAATGATTAGATCTTTAGCTTTATAACCAGGGAAAATTTAGAATTTTTTTTTTTTTTTTTTTTATTAGTCTCCAAGAGTATATCAGCAATCTGCCCTGGCGGGCAATAAGCTTCTTTACAGGTTTAATAAAAAATATCATGATTTACAATGATTTTAATGATATTTCCATTGACTTATCATTAAAGTGGGATTTATTGGTTTCAAGAAGGTTTGGCATGGTATTTAGAAAATCAGAATATATGAGAAGTGCTCAACTTTCTAGCCTAAATCGTTCGTCGACGACGAATTGGAAAAACATCAAAATTTTCAGAGACTATATTTCAAAATTTGTATACTTTTCTCATCCAATTTTTTAGATCTAAATTCTGATTTAAATACTCATTCGGTATATAATGATTATCGTTTTATATAAGCATACTTTTTAAAGATACTTATACCATATATACTTTACATTTTTATTGATTAGTCAAACTCTAAACTTTTCATGCTTAATCAACTTCTAGTTAATTAAGTTTGAAAAAAAAAGAATTCATTTCAATGAAAATATATTGCTATTTAAATAGTCAATTTGGCCAAAAAGAAAAAACATTTTGAACTAATTCTGATTTAATCAGGTAACCAAATGCAGCTTTGGTGTTTGAGTTGTTTATCGAAAGAAACGATTCGGCTAAAAACCACTTATATTACATATTTTTAATGAAAAATCTAATTATAAGGCACGACGTTTCGACACTTATTTCTGGAGTCGTTTTCAAGTGCTGAGGGGACGTTTATTAATAGCTTGAACTTTTCTTTCGATAAACCCCTTAATCAGTAGGCAACTGTATACACATATCTTAAAGACAACCTTTTCATTTCTATTTTTTCCTACCTTTCCTATTTATATATTTATTTATTTTATTTTACATAACATAATAATTTTATATTTATGGATTGTACAAAAAATATAAAAAGCAACATGGGTTTAAAAAAAATACTGGTCTCGGGTAATATTGGAAGCATCGATTTGATCTCAGCTTTCCTATGAAAGTCCTTACCAGGTTTAATACTTAAATGACTATATAATTTACTCAAAAGTTTATAATGGGAATTAAGGATTGAGGGACTAAATATGGAATTGGAATAATTATCGGAAAAGAGGTTTTTTTATTTAATTAGTTTTTTCCTCTTATTAAAAACAAGGACTAAAAAGATGATCAAGGACACTCGATGGTGGAGAAGTAATCTCCGGAGTCGAAGCCCAAAAACAATGTATGCATAAATTCATGTAAAATAATTGGTTTAATAAAATTTATAAAAAAAAAAAAAAAAAAAAAAAAAATGGGAATTAAGGACATGTTTTTTGTGTGATTTTTTTTTATTTTTCAACCAACGTTTCGTCGACTTGCCGACTTCTTCAGGGCTTCAAATAGTTATATCACACATTCATCTAAACCAGGGCTTCTTAAACTATGGGTTACGTCCCCATTTGGGGTCGCGAAACTGAATTTTGGTGTAGATAAACATGGGTCAACAATGACTTCTCAGTCAAAATGGGATGGCCAATTAAAAAAGTTTAAGAAGCCCTGGTCTAAAATACATTATTTTCTTCTATCTCCGTTACAAAAAGAGAAAAATTGTTTATTTGAATATGCCAAATTTTTTGAAGTTTGAGTTTCCGATGGTTTTTCATTGGTAACTTAGATAAAAGTAATTAATGTACTTTAGGCAAATGTGTGATGAAACTATTTGAGGCCCTGAAGAGGTCGGCAAAGTCGACGAAACGTTGGATGAAAAATAAAAAAAATCATACAAAAAAAACTTGTCCTTAATTCTCATTATAAACTTTCGAATTAATACACATTATGGACGGTAATGATAATAATACTACTACTTACTTGTCCCTTGAAACTATGCAACAATTTTATTTCATTTCGAAAACCAATATACTTTTCAAAACAAAAAAATGTTTTTTATAGAAATATTTGAAATAACGGATAATAATTAGAAAATTTAAAGATCCTCCTGAAATTTTGAAGTCAACCTTATCTATATATATAAAATTAAGGTTTTGTCTGTACATTGCTCCAAATCACGCCAAATTTTGGTTGCACACGTTTCAAGCAAAGTTATGAACGAAAACACCCTCAACAAAATTTCCGTCTGTCTGTATGTTTCCGTGGGTTCCGCGAAAAGTTGCTCACGATTCACGTAAAAACGGCTGAAGGGCTTATTATGAAATTTCATATTTATATCAGATGTCTTCTAACTTAGGTTTTTAGCTATATAACGTTTTGATATTTTGACCCCAAAAGGGGGTTTGGGGATGGCGCGCGAATGAAAATTATGAAATAACTCCTAAACTATTAACTCTGCGGCAAATTTTATTTTGAGCAAAGTTGTAGGGGATGTGATTTATGACAACTTTTGTTTAAAAAAATCCCCCCCCAAAACCACCCAAAAAAGGGGGGGGGGGTCAAAATATGAAAATTCTTGCTCTTAGATTAAACTAAACCAAATTTTGTATACATAATCTGTGGGTCACTAGAAGGATAGAAATGCAAAAATTAACCACTCAAAATGGGGGGGGGTGTCAAAAATGAAAATTCTTACCCTTGGAGTAAACTCAACCAAATCTTTTTTTTTGGGGGGATGGGGTTCGAGGGCTCGGGGTCCAGGGGTCGTGCCCCCTGGCTAGCAAGAGGGCCGCCGAATGCGAGCCTTGCAGCTAGTATATTTATAAAAATACTCTAAATGTTTGAAATTTTAGGGATGCACCGCATCCACAGCATCTATAGACCACACGCCACTGATATATAGGTATATATACAAACAGAGATGATCAAGTTACTTTATATTAAATTCTAGAAACTAAAAATACTTGCTATATCGAATCGTGGCTTATACTTTTGTATTCTATAAATAATTCTGCATTTAGTCCATAAATCACCTGTCTTGTAATCTTGCTAGTATGGAATTATGTATGTAAACTTGAAGAATATCCCTCATTGAACGTTAGAGAGCTCCTTATAATAACGTCTCCCTTCTCAGTTTCTAAACTGGTTTAATTATAAATTTATTTTAAAATCATCATTTTTATTTCTAATTATGTTTTCATCCTTGGTTGCAATTGTACTAGGCAAGTAGAAATTTATGTTATTTACATTTATTCTCGTCAATTTTATCACTTCTAAAAATTTCTTAATTTTATTCATCTATTATGTTCACAATTTATACCATTAAAAAAAAAATATCATAATTATAAAATTAGACTATATAAAAGGTAGGTACATACGATTTGAAATAAAATTAAAACAACAGTTTGATTATTTAAATGATTCTAATTGCATTATTTACGAGGGGTGAACGGCGACCTAAAATAGTGTACACCTACTTCCACTTTCATTTATCAAGTAGAAGACAATAAATGACAATATATTATCTAATGAATTCCAAAGTAATTCCAAAGACGGTGTACACCTAATTCCAATCGTGGTTCACCCCTCGATTATTTAACTCTTAAAGGGGATTCAGAAATAGTAGACTGAAGATCCTGAAAATACTAGTATAATTTCATAATTACTGAAAATATTCGAAAAAATTATCTTTGATTAAATCCCAATTTTAAGAGGAATCTCATCTCTGTGAGGCTGAGTAACCATTTTTAAAAATGGCAATTTACATTAAAAGTACTCGTGTATTAAAGGATGAATATTTTTCTAGTTTTTACTCTATTTAATAAAATAACAAAGCAATATTTTATTAAAATATCATAATTATGAAAAATAAGCTGACGTGTTCTGATGTGACCATCCACTTGACTTTACCATACAACCTGGCCCCTCACTTATATTTAATATTTAATAAAATTATTTATAATCATGTAGGGGGGGGGTTAATTTTGCATTTAGACTCCTGGGACCCACTGATTATGTTTTATAAAATTTCGTTGAGTTTGGTAAATGGCAAAGATTTTCATTTTTCGACCCCCCCTCCCCATTTCGGGCGGTTAGTTTTGCATTTTTAGACTTCTGGGGACCACTGATTATGTATACAAAATTTGGTTGAGTTTGGAAAATGGCCAAGATTTTCATTTTTTGACCCTCCGCCCCCCCCCCCATTTTGGGCGGTTAGATTTTGCATTTTTGAAGCTTCCGGGGGTCACTGATTATGTATACAACATTTGGTTGAGTTTGCTCAAACGGCCTAGATTTTTAATTTTTAACCCCCTCTCGACCCGCATTAATTTTGGGTCGATATGCGCAAATCTAATCAGCTCTTAATCTCAATGGACCAAAACTACGTGTTAAATTTGGTTTCGACATTCACACTAGTTTTTGAGCTAGCTCGTCCACAAATTTGGTAACGCACAGACTAACTAACAGACATTTTGACAAAATAATTATTTATCTCGAAAAATATAATTTTTTCGATGTTCGCCTTATTAGAGCTTTTTTGTAGACTAAATGCGATGGTTTCGCTCAATTTTTTTAATCGAAATAGTTTCAGCCGTTTTTGAATATTTTGAAAAAAAAGAAGGAAAAAACCACTTTTTCATGCACGATTACAATACTTGACCATACCCTATGGTAAAGTAAAAATATTTTACAATTTACTCATTTTGTTCATATTTTAATTGTTTTATTTTTCTTTTCTTAAATAGATTAAATAAATAGAATAATGTTCACCTTTCCTACTTATAATGTAAGTTTTCCATTTTTAGGATATTGATTAAAAATAAAACAGAATCCTCTATTAGTATCACTACAATGACTATTTGTCTTTCCCTCAGCATTGTAGCTAGTTAACTAAATAAAATCCAAACTTTTTTTTTGGATTTTCGGCCTTTCTAGCCATAAGCCAATTTACGATACTACTTATTATTTTTTTTTTAATTTGTCTCTACCTTGGGGTCAGATTTTAGCCGGATTCCTCGAACCCGGGTACACTTGGTTAACTTGAGCTAGCACGCTGCCCCTAGCCTAACCCGACCCCCCAAAATACAAACTTAAAATTTGAATTCATTTTACCCGAAATAAAAAAATCGTTTAAAGATTTTAATCGAATTATTATTTTGGTGAGGCTTAAATTTTTTGTGAGTTCAATAATAAAAAAAATATATAATTTTTATCATGGACTGTAAGTTATCTCTGTAAAATCTCTTTTAAGTATAATTAGGCTATTATTTAAAAAAATTTATTTCACTTTAAAATGACATAAGAGAATTAAAAAATGTCGATTTTTAGATGATTTTTGCACCTCTGGGCGTTTAGAATTGGCTAAACTTAAATTATAAAATTCCATTAATTCCCTAATTCCTTCCTTATCAACTACAAATATGAACAAATTTGATATCTTAACTATTTTGGAAGTTTTAAGGTTCAGAACCCTCGGTGGCCATCCGCATACATTTGGCCCTCATATTAAAAAAAGGCAGATAACCAGTTCTATATAACATTCTCTGATTTCACTTGAATGATTAAGGTTTAAAATTAATTAAAAAGTTCTATTTAGTATACAATTTTCCTGCCCTTATTTTTGGCACTATTTTCCCCTGGTGATAGTTTTCAGTTAGCACTTTTTGATACTGAAACGAGTTAATTAAACACCCTTTGAGAAAGAGGCTAGAAATAGATTTAAAGCGACGCCTATTTAATAGAAGCCCTGTCCTCGAAATTATACAAATAAATACTTAACATTATCTGAATGGTCGATTTGAATTATTAGTGAAAAGAAAACACATTAAATTATTTCTTATTGCTTTTATCAAGAACAATGACGTGTTATTTTTATTACACAAAATATAATAAAGTTAACTATAGTTAACGTAGTTGATTTAAACAATTCCTATGAATTTTTTATTTTAAAGCCCACCATACTACAAAAATTTGAGCGGCTATAATCTGAACACAACACATATTTACCCAGTACCTACAAACACACACTTAAATAAACTGCAACGGATCGTTGCTAAACTTTATCCAAATTCATTTGAAATATTAATATGTTCTAGAGTAAAGTACTTTAAAATATAATTATACTAAAAACTTTATTTAACCTTTTTTGTGGTCCCCAAGGTACTTAATTAGGATATTAAATTTCATCAAAATTGGTTAAGTCATTTTCAAGATATTTAGAAAAAACTAAAAAATTACTGAAATAAAGTACTAATGTTTGTGGACCGATATGTACCAAAAACTAATCAGCGCTTCATTTTGTTAAAATACTGGTAGGTTTTCAATTTCAATTCATTCGGTGCAACGGTGTGGAAAAATTCGTGGACGAAAAAAACGATAACACACACACACACACACATCCATCCATCCATCCGCACACCGCTTCAAAAAATGGCACTTTTTGGCCTCTCGGCGAGATCGAATTAATTTTTGCTTAGAACGTCACGTGCTAAAATTCAATCTAATTGAATACTTCAATTTGTGACCTTAATTGAGTCCATGGGTTCCGTAGTCTTTACCTGAGGACCCTTTGAAGTCGCGCTTGCTGCGAGAGCGATTACAATACTTTCCCCATGCTTCGCATTGGATAAAGTAAAAAAATCCTAAGAATACCCATATGGTGTAACAACTACCTTAACATTGTCAGCGAAAGGACCTCCTTAAGAAGGGGTGGCTGCCCCCTTACCCCCTCACATTGCAAAATATAAATTATATTTCAATTAAATAATAAATAACACCTGATTCAATCGAAAGAATAATATTATTGTTTTTAGGGTATATTTAAAATTTAAAATCTTGTCCCTCTAGGCACTTTGGGCTAGGTCAGTATAGTTCGTGTAAATGTCGCCGATGGCCGCCACTGCACTGTACTCCCCTCATGAGCCCCTAGCGTCAACTTGAGGGCAAAGACCGGCTAGGTAGCGCCCTCAGCGGCAAACGCGACAATCAAAGCCCCCAATTCAAGATGGTCGACCGACCGCATCCCGAGTCCGCCTTGCCTTCTGACACTCACCCAACCATTGGTACCGTGTAGATTAGGGGGATCGCCCGATCCTACCATTCACTCCCGGAAGTTTCCTTTTAACTTTGCACCCGTCTACGCTATTTCTTTAATTTTATTTTAATTCGTAGTGTCATTCCAATGTGTGCTAAGTGTGTTTAGTGATGATGGTCGAGATGATGCCTCTGACACACCCCTTCACCTTGTATTAGTCTATTTTTGAAATAGTAGTTGTCAACTAGCTTTGCATAGTGATGGCTTGTCGAATGGAAACTGCACCGGCACGCAAAATCAATTACAAAACGATGGTATGTAAAAAAAAAAAAAAAAAAAAATAGATTAATAATTTTTTCTATTAGGATGGATTGGTAAAGATGGAGACCGGGGCGGCGGCGGCGGTGGCGGCCCCGCCCAAACGTCAAAATCCATCGAGGGCCCCCCCGACATCCCCCCTCAGGGGTGAGCCTGACACGTAGGCAGCAATCTGTCAATGGGCTTCTTGATGTCACCTCCTTGCATGTGATTTACCGGCGTGTGTGTGTATGAGTGCGCGTGTGAGCTAGCGTTACGTAATCGTTGTAGCAACAGGTTGGGGTGGAAGCCCTGAGCCAGGGGTGCACAAATCTATAGATCATCCGTGGAATCATACTTGCGAGACGAGTTTTATTCTGTGGTGTTTCACAAGTAAAAATAATTTTTTTTTTAATTATATTTTTCGAGTTTTATTTTAAATCCTCTACACATATTTCGGGTTTTTAGCCCATTATCAGGAGTTTGTGTTTACAAAAGACGTCTTTTGTAATGATTTTTGATAATGGGCTAAAAACCCGAAATATGTCTAGAGTATTTAAAATAAAACTCCAAAAATATTAAATTTTTTTGCAACGAAATTTTCTCTGGAGAGAGACGGACTGGTAGAAATTTTAATTGAATGTAATGGAAGGCAGCCCAGGGGGTAGTGAGGAAAGAAAAAATTAACACATATCCAAATAACGTGTAATTTATTGGAATCCTTCACCAATATTACAATATTTGTTTATAGACCCTGAAGAAGGAGGGAAAACTCCTCCGAAACGTCGGTTTGAAAGGAAAGGAGGAAGGATTCCAATAAATTACACCTTATTTGGATATCTTTTAATTTTTTCTTTCCTCACTACCACTGGGCTGCCTTCCATTACATTCATTTCTTTTTAATTTTTATTTTTACTTGTGAAACTTAAACCCTTTAAAAACTCCTGTGTGATGGTTTTTTTTAAATTTCCCCAAATCGGCAAAATCAATCAATCAATTAGAAGTTTTCTTCGGTGACGGACTGGTAGACTTATCAATGAGGGTTTAATTGAAGGCAATCACAAAAGGAATAAATAAAAATAATAAACGTATTTATTGGAAGTTTTTCGCTTTACAGCTTTTGAAACTGACGTTTCGGAGGATCCTCCCTCATGTAATATTTTTCTTCCCGAAAAAGTAGACAGGAATATTACATGCTTCCTTCATTGACCCCTTGAACCCTGAAGAAACGAAAAGATAAAAATCGAAACTCAAAACATCCTTCTAAATACATGAGTTGGCTGATTTAGAATCAAGTGATCGAGAAATTTTTGAATTTGAGTAAAAAATTCAATTCAAATGTCAGATATAGACCGAGGGTTAGATTGCACTCTTTTGGCACACGGGTTCGATTGTCATAATAAATAATAATCCATAACATCTCGGATCTAATAGATGACCATCTCTATTGATTTTTTTTTTTATAAATGATAACCTAAGATCGGAAAATTGTATAAAGCTTGTTCTTATGCTAAAATATTTGTATTTCCAATTCGGAGAACTGATTAGATTTTGGCCTTTTTAGCTCCAGATTTTCAGGCTAAAAAATGCAAAATTAATAAAAAAAGAGTTGGTTTCTAACACTTATTCAATTTGAATAAAATATCAAATCACAGGGAAATAGTAGTAAATAGTTAAAAAAAAAGTAAAAGATGTGTGAGTCACAACTAAGCCAAATTTTGTTAATTTGGTTTAAAGGGCCCCAAAGTTAACGGTTCAACCCGTGTTTTTATATAATGTAGGTATTATAAAAAATTATGTTGTAATTGTAAATTGTAGGTGATCTTAAGCGTCGTAAACTCGGAAACAATCAAATGACGTGTGATATTTGCCTGAAAATCTGATACGTCCTCAACATATTTATTTCATTAATAAAATAAAAACAAAAATTCTTAGTTTCACTAACCAGAACAATATTTTTTTATTAATTTCCCGAACCTGGAGTATCGAGTCAGGGATTCACAAAAAACAAACACAGATACGCTTTGCGCAAATTTTAGTTATCTGGCAATTTTTTAAGATAGGAAAAATATTGAGATTAAAACTTAAAACTTGGCACACAGAAGTGCAGAATTTAATAATACAAACTTGTATGCGAATTTTCCGCTATTACCTACAATCATTTTAAGCTCCGAAAATAATAATTCGAGTTTATTTTCCTTTATTTTATGAATTTTTCAAACCGAAAGTTAATGAAGCTGAAAAGCTCAAAAATAATCAGTTCGTTGTTTTAAAAATAAAAAAAAAATTTGGACATTAGGAAGAGTTTTCTACAAGATTGGTTCTCGAGTTATCGTGGTTAGATAAACACTCAAACAAACAAACAGATAGAACAAAAATCATGTTTGAAAATGATTATTCTCCTCTTTTCAAATATTTCTAAATAAAAATAAGCAAATAATAGTAAAAATAAATGTTAAAAAAAATTTAATATCCCGACACTCCCGGAAGGCTTTACTTTCCAAGCGTAGTGAGTAATTTTCAATATTTTTTTCTTATTCGTTTTTAGAAATGTCAGAAATTTTTAAAGCATGTTATTTTCGGTTATATTCGTTTGTCTGATAGCCAGGGTAACTAAAGAAATAAAGCATTCCTTAAATGTTCTAATTATTTAAGAAATTTTAACTAAAATAGTAAGTTAAAAATAAAATAAAATGAGAGAGTCTTCTGTTTTTTAAATAAAATAATTTTTAATTATTTCTAGAGACAATAGTTTCGAAGGCATTGCCTTCATCATCAGTCTATCACAAATATTTCAAATTAGTTACAAATTAAGATTTATACATTGAAAATTTTATGAAAACATTATATATTTTTCAAAATTTTCAATGTATAAATCTTAATTTGTAACTAATTTGAAATATTTGTGATAGACTGATGATGAAGGCAATGCCTTCGAAACTATAGTCTCTAGAAATAATTAAAAATTATTTTATTTAAAAAACAGAAGACTCTCTCATTTTATTTTATTTTTAACCTAAAATTAAAAACAATTCTGTTACCATCGACAGTGAAATCTTTTATTCAACTAATAAAATAGTAAGGTAGGAAATCTAAATAGTTTGAATATTTTTTATATTAGATAGTATGTTAAAAAAGTACTCCTTGAAAAGTATGGGAATTTTGAGAAAAATCATAAGATTGCCCTGCAAGAGACATTAGATTTTATTTTTTTTTATATTTATTTTATTTAGGTCATTAGGTGATGATATTTTAGATAAATTAACTTTTTAGTTTTATTTATTTATGTTTTTTTTTCTTAAAGCAATTTCCGCCGCTAAAGTTAAATAATGTAATCAATAATTTCTTATGTTAATTCTACATTTTTGGAAAATTATTTTATTATCTTTTAAAAGGAAAAATGAATTAAGCACCCGGCGGGATTCGAACCCGTGTCTCTCGCCTTTAGCCGAAGAGCGCCTTTACCAACTAGGCCACGGGTGATCCCACCAGGAATGCTCTTTAGATTGAGATTTTTCCTTTTCCTTTTTTTTTTTATTTAAAGTATAGTTACAAATCATAATAAAATAATTTTCTAAATATGTAGAATTAATATAAGAAATTATTGATTACATTATTTAACTTTCGCGGCTCAAATTACTTTCGGTGATAATATATTTTTTAATTTATTTATAGGAGAATTCTCCAGATTCATATTTAATTATTTAAAACGGGAAGAGGGGAAAATTAATTAATCTATGGAGAATTGATGGAAACCTAGTCAGCCCAAAGATATGAAAAACAAAATTCCTTATAAAAGAATTTATCGGAATGTCATTTTTAACCCTGAGAATGAAAATTCTTTAATTCAATAAATATTATTGTAAATATGTACTTTCAAATGCTATATTTGATGTATATACCCAGAGAAAATTAATAGTTCATTGGAACTCTTCAATTTAATTATTAAATTTGTTATAGGGAAATAAGGACTATATCTTTTATGCAGATAATTTGTATTTTATTGCCAACGTTTCGTCAACTTCGTTGACTTCTTCAGGGCTCAGATATTATAGTTAACTTGCCTGCATATTTGTCATTTTTATAATTGTTCTTTCTTAATAAACATATCAACATCAATGATGATGACTTGCCTTGATATGTTTACTAAGAAAGAATAATTATAAAAATGACAAATATGCAGGGAAGTTAACTTTTTGAGCTCTGAAGAAGTCAACAAAGTTGGCGAAACGTTGGCAATAATATATAAATTGTCTGCATAAAAGATATAGTCCTTGTTTCCCTATAACAACTTTAATAATTTAATCGATGGACATAAATCTTCAATTTAAGTTGTAAATATCATTGCATGTACCAATAAATGTGCTCATTGGCCTTTAGGGCCGAATGATTGCCTGTACTAAATGGAGAAATAAAAATTATCCTTGGGCTGGCTTTGCTTCAATTCTCTATTGAATTCTCCCAGGCCGTCTCCAAAAGAAAATACTTCTAATTAATCTATATTTTTAAGAGCAGCTCTACACCTATATTCATTTCTATATAGCCTTATGTTTATTTGGATCAAGCACAGGACACTCATTGATTTCCTCATAGTCTATGCAAGAAAATTCTTTCAATTTTAATCTATTTTAATAGAGAAGTGATGAAAGGCAGCCCAAGGATAATTAAAAAAATTCTCTCGAATAAAATTGAACAGTCATTTTTTCCCCATTCAAAAACTAAAGTTTCGCAGTATCTTCCTTCTTTCTTCAGGGTTTAAAAGGGGTCAACTGATTGAAACATACAATAACTTTTAAGGAGATATCTGTTGCTTCTAGGTAAAACATTTTTATATAATAATAAAAATTGCGAGGTAGGTTTCACAAAAAAAGGAAATAAAACCAAAATGAGTTTTGAATTTGATATATTTCGGGTGTCAGCCCATCTTCAGGAGTCCGAGAAATCTGAATATAAATTGGAGTTTTCTCTGACTCCTGAAGATGGGCTGACGCCCGAAATATATCGAATTCAAAACTCATTTTGGTTTTATTTCCTTTTTTTGTGAAACCTACCTCGCAATTTTACGTAATTTTAATTATTATTATATGAAACATACAAGATACTCCCTCTTCAACGTTTGTTTTTGAGTGAGGTAAGAAAAAAATGACTGTCCAATAAATCTATTTTATTCGAGAGAATTTTTTTATTATCCCTGGGCTGCATTCCATCACTTCTCAATTAAAATTTTACGAAGAAAAAATTTCTTTTATTCTATTTTTTTGCTTTCTTTTAAAAGAATCAAAATATAGATCAATTAAATTTTCAATTTTGCAATTTTAAAATATACATTTTTATCATTATTGTTATTCACTTCCATTATTTAGATATTAGATGTGACAAATCGGAGGAAAAAAGGAAGGGTGCAAATACAGGAACAATTAAACACAGTGTAAAAACATGCGATCAATTGCGACGTTTCGCCAATTTATTATGGCTTCATCAGGCTCTTGATCAAATTTATAAAACACTTCGTAATTTATTTTCTTACTAATTAGAATACATTTATATATACCAATATGAACACAAAACTATTAATTATTTAGAGTAGTCGAAGGTGTACAGTTGGTCTGCTAGAATCCATTGTTACTCTAAATAATTAAGTGTTGTATAAATATATATATATATGTGTATTCTAATTAGTAAGAAAAATAAATGACGAATTGTTATAAATTTGATCAAGAGTCTGATGAAGCCATAATAAATTGGCGAAACTTCGCAATTGATCGCATGTTTTAACACTTAATTGTTCCTTTTTTCCTCCGATTTGCCACATCTAATATATACATTTTTATTTTAAGCTATGTCACAATTTGTGTACTTAAAGGCTATATGAGACTCTGTGCTTGCGTTCGTGAATTCGAAATAGATCTATAAAATAGATAGTTTTGGTACGACTGGCTCAAGGTGTGTGCTTCGGGTTCCCTGTCCCTCGATCACGTGTGCATGGGTGTTCCAGGGAAGCAACCCACCTCAGCCACTACAGCAACCATCGGTGAAACAGGGGCAGGGAATTCGGGTTGCCTCCGGGGGTGGTTATAGACCGGAGGCGGCGGCCGGCAGCTGGGCTGGTCCACCCCCAGCTCTGGAAACGCCGCCCCCGCAACAGCAACGCTATGCAAGCCAGCAACAGCAGCAGCCGCCGCTACAGCAGACAATCTATTCGGCAGCCTCCCACCATGCCGCCGTGAGTATGCTTTGCTGCGCTAAACAACCCCAAGGGCCAAGACCACGCATCCTGTATTTGCACCCTTCTCAAGCCCCGAGCCCAAGCAACCACCAACTTCTCAAATATAGACAATATTCGCCCTCAGAAAATGATCAAAATCAATTATTCGACGCGTTGCCTGGCTGCCTGAAAGACCAAACAAAACAATTAAGGTAACGGCAGCAGTAGTTGACCGTGCACAAGTAGTTGACCATTTCGACATAAAACTTTAATTAATAAGGATCCTGTGGAAGGATTCCCTTGAAAAATAAGCTGACGTGTTCTGATGTGGCCATCCACTTGACTTTAACCATACAACCTGGCCCCCTCACCTATATTTAATATTTAATAAAATTATTTATATTCATGTAGGGGAGGGGGGGTTAGTTTTTGCTTTTTTAGATTTCTGGGGTTCCACTGATTATGTATACAAAATTTGGTTGAGTTTGGTACAAGGGCCTAGATTTTCATTTTTGGGCGGTTAGTTTTTGCATTTTTAGACTTCTGGGGTCCCACTGATTATGTATACAAAATTTGGTTGAGTTTGCTCAAATGGCCTAGATTTTTAATTTTTAACCCCCTCCCCCCCCCCTTAATTTTGGGTCGATATGCACCAAAATTTAATGAGCTCTTAATCTCAATGGACCAAAACTACGTGTGAAATTTGGTTTTGATATTCCCACTAGTTTTTGAGCTAGCTCGTCCACAAAAATTTGGTAAAGCACAGACTAAGCTAACAGACATTTTGACAAAACAATTATTATCTCGAAAAATATAATTTTTTCGATGTTCACTTATTAGGACTTTTTTGTAGACCGAAATGCCATGGTTTCGCTCAATTTTTGTAATCAAAATAGTTTCAGCCGTTTTTTAGATATTTCGAATAAAAGAAGGGAAAAAAACACTTTTTTCATGCACGATTACTTGACCATACCCTGCATGGTAAAGTAAAAAATCTATAGACTCTAGACAGCAGGACGTGTCTATAGATTTTTTCAAGGGAATTCTTCCATCTGGATCCTTATTAATTAAAGTTTTCTTTCGAAATGGTCAACTACTGGTGCATGGTCAACAACTGCTGCCGTTACCTTACCAAACAATAATAGATTTTTAAAGATTATAACACTTAAAATCTAAAAAAAATATAAATTACTCAGTAGGTTTCACAACAAACGAAATATTGCTTATCAGCAAGACTCTATCTATATAGTCCAATGGTGGCCATCCTTTTACATACCATTCGCCAATTTTTTCAGATTCGTGTTAATATGCGTCATACAACTCCAGCACCTTTTCTACTTTTCTTCTAACGAAAGGAAATAGAACCAAAATATCAGCAATATGGGCTTCAGATACTTGAGTAATTTTATGATAAAATGCGCCACTTGTAATCCCCTACAAGTATACCCCATCTTCTGGAGCTTGTTTATATTGTTAACTGACTTAGGGCCGGTTGTATGTCGCAAGGTAAATGCTTTTTACAACTTACAAAGGGTAGATTACCGTCTTGTATGTCGCAAAGTAAATGCTTTTTACCACTAACAAACGGTAATCTACCCTTTGTAAGTTGTAAAAAGCATTTACTTTGCGACATATAACCGGCCCTTAGCAAGATGAGCTTGCCGCCCGAAATATATATAAATGCTCATAAGCAATATTTCGATTTTTTGTAAATCTTATTACATATGATTCTACACCAGTCTCACTGAACAAAATTATAACACTTGTAAGATAAACCTGAGAATTTTTTCCGAGTTGGACAAACCATGATTAAATAAGAAGGAAAATAAAACTTGAAAAAAAAAAACTGGCATGACTAGATTTTTGATACACGATCTTAATTTCTTGTTAACAAATTTGGCGAAAATATATATAGTCACGTTAAACTTGCGAAATTTAACAAAATAAAATATATTTTAGCAAAAAAAATGAGTATCTATTTAAGAAAGAAAGATTGAATTTTTTCTCAAAATCAACTTGCTATATTTAATCAATTTATTAACGAAAAATGAATTTAGGTCGAATCAAAGATTCCCGGAAAGTAAACTAGCGCTTGGGTCCAATTCTTGAGGGGGCAGGACCCTCCTACATGCAATATAAACATATCTTTGATTCGACCTAAATTCATTTTCGAAAATATTCTTAATTAAGTGAATATCGATGAGGCAGTCCAAAAAAAAAGATAATTTACACTATCTTTTTATTCATGAAACCGACGTTTCGGAGGCTATTCCCTCCTTCTTCAGGTTTTGAAAGTCAGTGAAGGAAATCCAACGCGACACTCACCTCAGTCTCCTTTTTTCAGTGGCAGTAACAATAATATATTGTATTTCATTCTCAGCAGAATTCAGAGTAATTATAATATATTATTGTTACTGCCACTGAAAAAGGAGACTGAGAGGGAATGTCTCATTTGATTTCCTTCACTGACTTTTCAAACCCCTGAAGAAAGAGGGAATAGCCTCCGGAACGTCGGATGTATGAATAAAAAGATAGTGTAAATTATCTTCTTCTTTTTTTGGACTGCCTCATCGATATCCACTTAATTCACTTATCAGTCCGTCTCCAAAAATTACTCCAATCTTAATTTTCTTAATTTTGATACAATTTCATTTACAAGTTCTACAATTTTATTAAAATTTTATTTAAGAATATGCCTATATTTTTACTGATATTTGTATGCCATAGTAGTACTTCCCTAATAACACTATCAATTTCCATAATTCAAAATTCATTAATTTTCGGGACAATTTCTTGTCGGTGCATAATGAAACTTGTATAGAACCAACTTGATAACAGCAGTCCTCACCATATGCAAAAAACTTCACACGAATATAAAAAAAATAATATAATTTGTTGGATTGGTAAACTGTCCATTTTTTGAAGTCGGTTAAAGGCGTCTTTTTTTTTATTAGGTGACCAGAGGCCATTCTCTTTAAATTACATAAAAAAAATTATAAAACCACTTTACAATAAAACTCAAAAAACAAAAAGGAATTACAAAATACAATTACAAAATACAAAATTAATAGATTATACATAATTATTACATACATATATAAAATATATATGTTAGAATATTAAGTAAATAACGAGACTTTTTTAAATTAAAGCCGTCTTTAAGTGATAATTGATATAGATCTAGTAAACTCGGCCAACAATGATCACATTATTAGAGATTTGTGGTGTTGGTGCAAGGTGAAACATCTTTAATAAAGATAAGAGTAAATAAATATTATATTTAATATTGATTTACTACGAGTTAAGGATACTAGGTCACTTATTTCACATTAAAAAATTAAAATTAATGTGAAATACAGTGACCTAGTATCCTTGACTCGTAGTAAATCAATATTAAATGTAATATTTGTTTACTCTTATCTTTAACAATGATCAGTTAAAATCTGATTCAAACTTGCAATTGAAGACAGCTTTATGGTTAGAAGTCAAAACGTCGTGAAAAAAACTAGGTATTTTTTTTTTAATTTCATCATGGATGGTTCAACCCAAATGAATTGTTCAGTTCATCAACCTGACACCAATGCCTCAACTAGCTAATTTATAAGATAATCACATAATTGTAATTTTGATTTATTGACATACGGCCAAATAGGAGTAGGACTCACATATACAGTAATTTTTTCATCAGTGATTCAAAATTATTTAATAGAAAGTAAATTAATTATTTTTAAGTTTCCACCGTAAAATACTTTCATAAATTTTTAGTTTTTTAAATCCTTGAATTGTTAAATTAGAGGGGTAGTTTTCTATCTGTCATCAAACTAATTATTTTTTAGCAATCAAATTAATTTCCATCGACCCAGAAATCTACTACCATAAATTTGATAGATTTTTAATTCCAAAATTTAAGGGTTAATAACACTATTTTTTTTTCATTTGTCATCGAAACTAATTATTTTATAGTAAGCAATATAATTTTTATTGAAGTTCTTAAACAAATCTACTTCCATGAATATTTACAAATTTTGAATTTCAAGGGTTGCAAAATTTGTGATTTTTTCAACTTAATTACTTATTTATAGGAATCGAAATAATTTTTTTTTCTTCGGGAATTCTCTCTAAGGTACTCTCATGAATATTTACAAATTTTTAATTCTAAGGGTTGCAAAATTAGAGGGATGACCACAGTATAGTTTTTTATCCTAAATAATTATTTATAGCACTCAATTAATATTCATCAAAAAAACTAGCAGAGAGTTACTTTTAGTAATTTTTAAAATCAAATAGTTGCATAATTTGAAGGGGTACCCACTGCTAGCGTCACAATATGTATCCTGGTCTCACGTGGCCACTTTTTCAAATAAAATATATAAATCACAAGAAAACTCGTTTAATAGGTTTATAAAGATCTATTCAGAAATATATTATTCAATGAGATACGGAAAAAAAAATTATTTGGCAAGATGACTGAAAATTTTTTTACAATTACTTTACGTGGATGACATTGCTAATATTAATATTAATATCATACAAATAAATAATAAATTGTTCGAAAT
This sequence comes from Forficula auricularia, assembly GCA_024734495.1. Classification (NCBI taxonomy): domain Eukaryota; kingdom Metazoa; phylum Arthropoda; class Insecta; order Dermaptera; family Forficulidae; genus Forficula; species Forficula auricularia. The sequence goes on from JALMQS010000128.1 coordinate 21,649,403, forward strand.
GCGATACTCTGACAGACGGTCAGGCATTGTAACGAAATTATAAAAGCTCCTACAGAACGTTAAAATTCATGATTAGTACTAATTCCTTGATTATTATTTACCATTACATGGTTCTACCATCTCAAGACGAACAGAACAGTGGTTTAACGAAACTGCTTGACTCCAATTATAGGCTTTTGTAGTTTAGGACTCTTTATAATGATTCCGCGTCATTTCAGCCCCCGACAAAATATCCTTCAGACAAAATATCTCATGACAAAATAACCCTTCCTCTCGTGAATCTTATGAGTATATGCAAATCGACTACGTTTCGGTTAATATATATTCAGTTCGGCTTGGGCTCCTTTTTGGGCTGGCATTTAGACGGTTCGGTTGGCGCCAGCCCGAAAGAATACGAGACAACCGAGCAGAACTGAATATATATTAACCGAACCTCAAAGTTTAGTCCGGGCGGGGTGTGTTTCGGGCTCCCATTTTTTTCTAATCAAACACACATTGAAAACCGAACCAGCCAATCAGTCGGGCGGGGTGTGTTTGAGGCTCCCATTTTTTCCTAATCAAACACGACAGACAGTAGCACTTTCAAACGGCTAATTAGCCGCCAAAATATAAAAGTCTGTTTATATTATTCAAAACTATGATTATAAGCTTCTCACTTAATCTCTTTTGTATTCTCCCTTATACTGGGGAATATTTTGTCAGAAGATATTATGCCGGGGGATATTTTGTCCTTGGGATAGTTTTGTCGGGGGGCTGAAATGTCGCGGTACCCTTTATAATTTCGTAAAGTCCCTTTGCTAGATATCTATTACAATTTGAGATTTCATAAATGTATATCTGCAGTTAAATTGTAAAAATAGGGAAAAATATTTGATGTATCTGCTCAAAGAGACTCATTCATGTGTGTGAGGTGCCTTTCAATATGCCTGTTAAAATCCTATTAAATATGATTTCTTTAATTTATATTTTAACATCTCAGACACGGGCTAGCATCCCCAAAATGCTGCTAAGTAGTTTCCTCTTCCCTCTAATCACTTTCACAACTCTTTGATTTAAAAATCGGAAAAAATTCATTGAAGTAGCTTAATACAAGTACCTTACTTTCGATGTAAATAAATTTGGTTGCTATAAAATAATTAGTTTGGTGACAGACAAAAAAATACTCATTTTAATTTGACAGAGAATATTCACGTAACTTGGGAACCCGACTAAAATTACAATTATCTGGTCATTTTAGAAAATTTTTTACTTATTCCTCTTATACAGGGTGGGGCATAAAGATCTACCACATTTTGAAGAGGTATAAAAAATGAAAAAAAATTACTAGAAACTGAATATATTTTTGAAAAGAACATAAAATATTTTTTTTTTTAATGTGTTTTAAACATTATCAGACAAAAAAAGGTGATGGGGTGGTAAAAAATAAAAATTCTAGCCCCTTTGACCAAACTCAACCAAATTTTGTATCCATATACCGTGGGCCCCAAAAAGACTATAAATGCAAAAACTAACCACCCAAAATGGGGGTAGGGTCAAAAATGAAAATTCTAGCCCTTTTGACCAAACTCAAACAAATTTTATATACATAGTTTTGTCGAATTTTCATTTTTCACCCCCCTCCCATTTTGAGTGGTTGGTTTTTGCATTTCTAGTCTTTTTGGGGCCAACGGAATATGTATACAAAATTTGGTTGAGTTTGGTCGAAAGTGCTTTACAATTTTCATTTTGACCCCCCCCCCCTTTTTTTTGTCTGATAATTTTTAAAACACATTAAAATAAAAATATTTTATGTTCCTTTCAAAAATATCTTCAGTTTTTTTTTTTTAGTTAAATTTTTTCATTTTTTTATACCTCTTCAAAATGTAGTAGATCTTTATGCCCCACCCTGTACTTTTACCTATAATATATTTTTAAAATTGTGTTGAATTTAAATAGTAATTCGTTGTTTTTGTATCAATTTTATAGTTGGCTACTGTTTTTTACTGTTAAAAATAATGTTTAGCACGAAGATGGTTCCTTCTCTTTTACCCGAGCCCAGAATTGCCCTTAACACCCCTGTTGTGCTTAGAAAACATTTTTGGATTATCCATAATGAAAATCAAATCAAATAAATTATACGAAATAGAAAACATTCAAAGGTTTGTGTAGTGTAGTTTGTAAAGCCAGGTTTTGAAGGCTATAAAATTCCGAAGGAAAAAACAAAATTTCAGCACAATGTTTTAGTGTTAAACAAATCGACAAATGTTTTGATTGAAAATTTAAATTGATTATCATATTATTATTTTTTAATTAGTTCGTAATTACTTACAAACCTCTTTATGTCATTTTGAATCATGACAGACAAAATTTGTTTTTCCATTGTAGACATACATTATAATTAACATCAAAAATTAAAATACAACCAATTAAGTGGATTACTACTATCATTAACTTTTTATTATTATTAATTTATCAGGAAGTTAATTGCTTCCTTCTCAAGGATAATTTTACATCTCGTTAGTATTGATTCCCTTTAAGAAGTAACAGGTGGTTATAATAACAATATTTTCCTTCTATTATCGATTGAGTAGGTAAAATTATTTACTCAATTTCATAGTAATCGTTTCTCTATACATTCTTCTCATCAACTTATATATTTTTTAAAAATATATGAAATTTTTGTTGCTTAAGGTAGTTGTTTCGTGACAATACTAGCAAAAAGTTAATCCTAGAGTATATAGAACAGACAATAAAAGGATTCATAATTCATAAGCCCAAAAGTTTTTGCTGTTTATGTACCACTACTAGTCAATGCCGTGCTCGTTTGACAAATCTGGCAACACTGTCCGAGCTTGTATATATTTTATCATAGTAATTTCAATTAAATTGAAAGTTTATTTGCCGAGAGTAGCAGAATTTTTATATATTGAAGGAGACAATAAAAGAATGTGTCTTCTGCTGGAATTATAAATTTTATTTATTTATAATGAGACTATAGTTTCGAGGGCTTTGCCCTCTTCATCAGTCTATTACAATTGATTCACAAGAATTAATTTATGAGATAAAAGAACCACATGAAAGATTTTAACCTTTCATTCATAAATTAATTCCTGTGAATACATTGTAATAGAGTGATGAAGAGGGTAAGGCCCTCGAAACTATAGTCTCGTTATAAATAAATAAAATTTATAATTCCAGCAGAGACACATTCTTTTATTGTCTCCTTCAATAGTAATTTCAGATAAAGTACATTATAAAGGGAGATTTATAAAACAAAAAGTTCTTAAAGCGATTGAAAGCTGTTGTGACAATGGCTGAAGCGAAAAAACGTCAAAAAAATTACTAAAGTTAACCCACATTTTAGGTTAAATAAATGCATTGTTGCCAGCTTGTTTTTAGTGTAAATTTTTGATTATACATTTTTCATTATTTATTCATTATTATCTCAGAAACTGTGTTGTAACTATGAATTAAAATTTTCTTAAAAAATATATTAGTTATTGTTTAATGTTGGTTTAGTTTTTTATAACAATGGTAAGAAGAGTTTCTTAATTTTAATTAAATATTTATGTAAACTTCCCGATATCCCGTATAGTGCAATGTATAAGAGTCTAAAAAACTCTATGTTTGGAATTTAATATCTCCGGAACTATATTGTTCATAAATTTCGTTTTCCCACCAATCGATGCAGAAGTATTTAAATAATAATCTGTCTAAATTTCAAAAAAATCCTAAGAAAACCCATATGGTGAAACAACTACCTTAAAATTTAAACTATTGTGAAATGAATGGTTTCAACTTGATATTATTATTGGGGTTTTATAGACTTTATATCATAGTAGTTTATGAAGGTTTTTCGCAAATGATTCATAGGCCGATATAGATTATATGAGTTTAGGGGGAGATTTGGCACCCACTCTTGCAAACATCTAAAATAAAGATTTTCTGAGATACTTGGAAACCATAAATGAAAGAGAGCGATTTCTAATTTCATTGCCAAAAATAAGATCCTTAACATTTTGCAAAGCTTCTATCCAAACTTAATTTGGATTTTGAATAATTAATATTAAAGAAAACTTTTTTTTTATTTTATAATTTATTTTATTAATTATTTTATTCTCATTAAGGAGGTCCTTTCGCTCCACTTGAGTAAAAAGAAGTGTAGTATCTAATATTTAATAAAATAAGTTAAAATACAAATGAAAAATAATAGAATTAAAAAATAAATAGTATGAAAGCCGTAAATGTTTGAAATAAAAACAATTATAAAAAAAATAATTAAATACAAAAGTCATTTTGATTTATTCAAATCAGCTGATAATAAGTCTTGTATGATTTGGCAATGCGTTGTATTAATACGGTTTATGATTACATCCAAACATAGTATTTATGTGAATGTGATTTTTTAAAGTAAATTTCTCAGTAAATTCGATGCTCAATGATATATTTTATTGCAAAAAAGAAACCTGCATGTTTCAAAAAGCTAATTTTTAGACTTTATCTATTCAACTAATAGTAGTATAATTCAAGAGAAAGTGTCAAGACCTTAATTTTCCATAGGACTCTGGGAAAATGTTTACATTTTAAAAAATTTTATTTTCAAAAATTTGCTCGCTAATGTGTGATTGAAACTTCACCAAAGCATAGATAGAAACTTAAACTATTATAAAAAATTAAGTTATAGTTATAATCTAATATTTTTTATTTAACATTTGGCGACGAAAGGATCTCCTTAAGCATCGATCAAAAAATATAATAAACCGGGGCTAAGAAATTTACTGATTTCGGGTAATATTGAAGGCATCGATTTCAAACATAACCTTTGGCCTTAAAAAAAGTCTTTGTACCCTTGATGTTCAATAACAACTGTTAAATTCACTATTTACTTGTCTGTGTGCTTTTTTTACACATAAATCAAACTAAATGTATAATAACGGACATAATAAAGTGAATATTATATAGTATTAGCTCGAGCTCCCGCCCTCCCTACTTTGATGGACTCCGAAAATAAGCACATTTTTAGACTATATAATATTCAATTTTTCTATCTAAACAGATTAATAACAAATTATTAAGTAATTTAATCACAAACTAAATTTTACGTTAAATTGAAGGGTTGGTTTTGTCACAAATATAATAAAACAATAATTTTAATAACTATTTGAATTATTTAATTGATAACTATACAGTTTCGGTCACCACTGGTCGACCATCCTCAGTAGTTCTAAAATTGAAATGAAGCATTTATTTACATTTTTTCTTTTTATAGAGAATTATATAACACAAAATTTTTTTATATTAAATTTGAAATCATACATACATCTCGTTCAAGAACCGGAATTTGTCATTTCACATGAAACATTCATTCTTAAATCTTCAATATAGATACATCACACAATTCATTTAAATCACACACATACATATATAGTTCTGGAAGAAACTAAATTTTGTAATTGTTAGATAGAAAAATGAATCATCGAGGAAAAAACTTAGTCTACTTCCTATTTATGGGACAGATTTCTAATTCATTCCATTTTGGAGGCCAGACTACATAGTTAGACTAATATTTCTAAAATCTTGAAATGTGTCAGTGACGAATTTTTAGATGTAAATTTTTACTTTTCCGTTTTTTTTTTTTTTTTTAATGGCTTACACTTTTAATTAAATTGAAAACAAGATTTTAAGACCCTAAAAAATTATAAATACCTAATAACGTAAAAATGATTTTTTCCCATATATTAAATAATAATAATTAATATTTTGGAAAAATTATTTTTACAAGATCTATCATATGAAGTTTTTAATCACAATTGTTGAAGCTGATTTTGAGAAATTTTGAAAAAAAAAATAAATAAAAATGTACTGGGATAATGTAAGTACTTAAAAAATTCATCAATCGTCAATTCGAGGGTCAGGTTGGTCGAGTGGGTAAAGTACATGCCTCGTAATCAAGCTAGCCCGGGTTCAAGCCCGACTCTCGGCAATCCGACTTTAATCTGATCCTTACATATTTGAGAATAAAATAAAATATATAGTATCGTAAAATGGCTAATGGTTGAATCCGAGAAGCCAAAAAAAATCGTCAATTCATCATAACAATTAAATTTAAAATTTTCTAATTCAAAGCTTTGTACAATTAGTAACATTATCACGAATAGAAAATTTGTTTAGGGGGGTCAGATAGGCTAGGCGGTAGCGTGACAGCGAGCTAACCAGGGGACCCGGGTTCGAATCCGACTCGAGGCATTCAGCTAAAATCTGACCCCGGGGGTAGAGACAAATTTAAAAAAAATATAACTAGTATCGTAATTAGGCTTATGGCTAGAAAGGCCAAAAAAAAAAAATTGTATTAAAGAATTTTGGACTCTAAAACGTTAAATCTGAAATAATCGTCATAAACAAGTTTTTAAGACCCTTTAAATAATAACGTAAAAATAAATTTTACCCATATAAATAATAATAATTAATATCTTGGAAAAATCATTTTTACAAGATCTATCATATGAAGTTTTAATCACAATCGCTGAAGCTAATTTTGAGAAATTTTGAAAAAAAATATATAAATAAAAATATACTAGGATAAATACCTACTTAAAAAATTCATCATAACAATTTAATTTAAAATTTTCTAATTCAAAGCTTTGTGCAATTACTAACATTATCACCAATAGAAAATTTGTATTAAAGAATTTTGGTCTTAGGGGACTCTAAAACTTTAAATCTGAAATAATGGCTTGGAATTTTTCACCAAAACAAGATATATCTACCTACCATAATTCCTGTTTTATTTTTTTTCTTATCTCTTGTAATGGAAATAAATTTATAATTTTATCATTCTATTCACTTTCAAGGGGTAGGGGTGCGACCTTTGCCACCGAACTAATCGTAAAATCTGTAGGGGCGCTAAAAAAATGATAAAGAACCGCCATTTTAGTTTAATAGAGAGACTTGAACGAACGGTCATTTCTGCTCCAAGACCAAATATACATACATAGGTTTGTTTATAATTTATAATAATATTTAGTTCTAATCAAAAATAAAATATTATCACTGGTGATAATGTTAAGAAAATATTAGATTTTGTTTGATTGTATAGAATAGATATTTCTGTGTGATAAAAGAGAACCACATACCAAAAAACAAATTTTTAAAGAATTTTATATAAAAATTGGTCAGATCCTGTAATCATAATCTAATAAAAAACCATAATACAAATCATATTAATTAAAATACACTTCACGCTTACTATTTTATTTCTTAATACGGAAAATATTTTTTATAATCTAAAATAACAATTCGTTAGTTTTCTTCTCTTTTGAAAGTCTTTAATAGAATTTAATTATGATACTTCCTAATATGCACAATTAATTGATCTCTAGTTAAGATAATCAAATTGGTTCTAATTTAGTTAATAGAGTAAAGGTATGTAGTTTCACAGTTAATTCACTGTGAAACTACACACCCTTTACTCTATTAACTAACATCATGTTTCACCTAAAACCTACACCACTTTCCATAAGTAAAATTGATAATGCTAGTGAAGCTAACCTCGTGGTGATATACAGAAGAATCCTAACGAAGATTGAACGATCACACAGCCACCTTTGGTTTTTAACCACATGTAAAAACCTGAAAATCTTTCCGAAATTCATAAATATCACATGTAAATCTAAATCACCGATTGCACAACATTCCAATTCACTGTGAAACTACACACCCTTTACTCTATTAACTAACATCATGTTTCATCTAAAACCTACACCACTTTCCATAAGTAAAATGGTTCTAATTTATTTTTACTGCCATTTCAAATAAACAGTAAACTATTCATATTTAAGAAATGAATTCGAAATAACTGCAAACTAATGCTTTTTTATTATAGATGATCGAATAACATAAATTCTGCTGATTTTTATTTCTGTTTTTTTAAGTCTTGAAATGAAATGATCTACAAATAGAATATTTTTATTTATATAAAGTATCTTATATCCTCCACTATATATATATATATATATATATATATATATATATATATATATATATATATATATATATATATATTAGTGAAAGATAATATACCTACGACCAAAAACAATAAATACATCATGTATGGAAATCTTACTATTCGACAAAACTTGTTCTTAGGAGGTTGCATTTTTCTATTTTCGAAATAACATATTCTCATTTGAGATATTGAATATCTGAAACTAAAATAACAGTTAATCATGAGTTTCCTATATTTGATTCAATCGCGATTCGAATGCAGGTGATTTTTGTCAGATATTAAGTAGGTAATAATAATATCCGAATTTATATATTTTTGTGTAAGAAATAATGAATTTAAATAGTTTTCTAATTAATATATCAAAGAATAATTAATATATTAAAGAGAATTGATTTTGATCGCGTTTTTAAACAAGATAAATATATCGCTAACTACTGCTGGTTGAGGCTATTGGAGTCTGCGAAATGTTGCTGGATCATTGCTAGATGGATCACATCTTTATCATTCTCTCTTGGTCCAGACTTAAGATTCAGCAGACTCCAATAGCCTCAACCAGCAGTAGTCTAGCAATATATATATATCTTGTTTAAAAACTCGATCAAAAACAATTCTCTTTGGTATATTAATTATTCTTTGATATATTAATTGTACCTAACTCAAAAACCTTTCAAATTTTTATTATTTGAATCCAAGCTAGATAGTCTAAGATCTCGACTTAGGTCGACCTTTACCTATTGAGTTTTGATAATATAATGTATTAATGGACAGGGCTTGATAGGGTCGACATCCAATTTCCCTGCATAGCTATTTTTAATAATAAAATTAAAATTGTTAATTTTATTACATACATGTAGATATCGAGTTTCCTGATAAATATATTACCAATCGAGAGTAAAATATCTATATAAAATGCCAAAGTTGAGTCGCCATCTTTTTTCCCTGCATAAGTCCAGGTAGACAGGGTATCAACAGGTAACTTCGAATTAGTATTTTGTAGTTATAGAGTTTCATTTATTGTTATATATGAAAATGTAGATAATTAAAATAAATAAATAAATCTAATAAATTAGTTAAAATAGCTATGCAGGGAAATTGGATGTCGACCCTATCAAGTTTTGTTTATTAATACATTATATTATCAAAATATTAAATTCATTAGAACACTCGATAGGTGATGCTCGACCTAGGTCTGGATCTTGTACTAAGACTAACTAGATCTTGCAATGTACATAAAGTGAAATATTTTCTTCTTAGTGGGAAAGCTCTCTCTGAGGATTATCACCCCTCTATCTTGATGACTTCATCCGGTATTAGGTGAGGAGATGATAAGACAGTTGCTTTTAACCAGGGGGCTTCACCTTATACAACTTATGCTGCAACAAACTAAAACAGACAAACAAAAATTAGAAAAGTAAATTTTTGTGTTTTGGTATTAACTAAATATGTAGATAAGAAAAAATTACAGAATTCTTATTTTTACATAATTATTTAAATGTAATTATTTTAATTGAAAATATTTAGTTTGACGAAAGTAGCAAAGTTGTTGAGTGATAAGAGGAAATCACTGAGGTTGTCCTCAGCTTAATGCAAATAAACATAATATCTATATATAATTTATTTGTTAGACAGTAAGAAACGTTTGTGAAATGACCACATTACTGTTACAACAAAACGAATTTACCTACATCTAATCGGGTATTTGAGCCCGTGAGAAATAAAAGATACAATAATACTATTTCTAATTAGTGATGAGCAGAATTGGTCTTGGTCTTGCAAAAAACCAAGACCAAGACCGCATTTGGACCAGTAAGACCAAGACCGAGACCGAGCAAGCAAAACCAAGACCAAGAACAAGACCGAATAATCAACTTCAAATATGCAAGACTAAATTAAAAAAAAAAGAAGACACACTTATTTACAAAATTAAATTCATTGAATAAAATTTCTCTAAATAATTTTTAATGTAATATTGTATTAATCACTACAATTTCCAATTTTGGAGAAAACATGTATGTAAAATCAAATTTCAAAATATTGTAATCATCCTACTTCTATTACTATTGTAATAAATTAAAAAAAAGCTCAACTTTTTTCAGGGTATTTTTTATATTTGTATCATTACATTAGATCAGAAAAATCATTGTAATATTTATAATCAGGCTGAGATTGGGGCATACAACTTCCCCTAAAGAACTGACTTTTTCCACCAACTAAAATTTAAAATATTTTTATTTACTTAGACCACAATGATCTTTTGGAATATCGTGTGAAATATTTCTTAGTAACTGAAAAATTTAATTTCAGTTATTTAATTTTTTTATATTTCTTACTATAGGTACTGTAAAAAAAAAGAATGATGCTAGATACCTTTTATTTATAGTTCATAAATTATACCTATAAAGAACCTGATTGATAATAACGCTTATAAAAATTATTAAAATAATGTAAGTAAAAGGTTAGATAACCAAAACCAAGAGCGAACCAAGACTAAGACCAAGACCGGAAGAGCAAGACCGAGACAGAACTATTTGAATATGACCAAGACCGGGCGGGCAAGACCAAGACTACCTCAGACTTGGTCTTGCTCATCACTATTTCTAATTAAAAAGATTGATGATGAAGGTCAAACCTTCAAAACTATAGCCTCTAACAAATAAATTATATATATCCTATATTTATTTGCATCAAGCAGATGACAACCTAATTAATTTTTTTACTACCTCAGACTTGGTCTTGCTCATCACTATTTCTAATTAAAAAGATTGATAATGAACCTTCAAAGCTATAGCCTCTAACAAATAAATTGTATATATCCTATATTTAGTTGCATCAAGCAGATGACAACCTCATTAATATTTTTACTACCTCAGACTTGGTCTTGGTCATCACTATTTCTAATTAAAAAAAAATTGATAATGAAGGTCAAATCTTCAAAACTATAGCCTCTAATAAATAAATGATATATATACTATATTTATTTGCATCAAGCAGATGACAACCTAATTAATTTTTTACTACCTCAGACTTGGTCTTGCTCATCACTATTTCTAATTAAAAAGATTGATAATGAACCTTCAAAGCTATAGCCTCTAACAAATAAAATATATATATCCTATATTTAGTTGCATCAAGCAGATGACAACCTCATTAATATTTTTACTACCTCAGGCTTGGTCTTGGTCTTGCTCATCACTATTTCTAATTAAAATAAAATTGATAATGAAGGTCAAACCTTCAAAACTATAGCCTCTAACAAATAAATTACATATATACTATATTTATTTGCATCAAGCAGATGACAACCTAATTAATTTTTTATTAACTAATTTTTATATATTTGTGTTTAAAAAATGATGATTCTTTGTTTGTTTTTCATTAAAATTTCTTTTAAAATCTTTAAAACTCATAATATGCTAGTTTTTTTATCCTATCATGCTAAGTGTCATAATTTTCAAGGCCAGGATGAATTAGAAAGCGTCGGTCGATCCATCGAAAAGTATAAATTGATTACAATCCTCTCATGAAAAACATATGCTTTTTTACTTGACAAGAATAATATTCTTTTAATTATTAGATTATCCTATTTTTAAATCATCTTTACTTAAGCCCAAATGTTCTCAAGTTCAGCAGACAGATCCGGTCTCAATTATTCATTTGACATTTAATTCTTATCGCTCAAACAGTTTATGACATTTTCACTATGTCAATATACTTCCTATTCAATGATTTCATTAACAAGAATTAATTATTCATATTAAACAAAAGCGGTCAAGTGCGAGTGGGACTCCCAAACTGAGGTTTCTCTACTTAATTGAAAAGTTTTTGTTTTACCGAGAGTAGCAGAGTTGTTGATTCACAAAGGGAAAAAAGAGGTTCTCCTCTGCTTGATGCAAATAAACATACACGCATATATATCGTCGGGTTACTGCCAAAACAAGCTAACTCCACTTTTAATCAATTCGGAGTCAAGTACTCCATTAGATTAAAAAATGTTCGAAAAACATACTGACAATAAACCAGACAACTTACTTACTCTGATTTTTTTCAATCAACAAATCATTTTGAAGCTGTGACGATTTTTCATTTCAATTTAATTTTTCAAACGACGATTTCTCAAAAGTTCAAATTATGGAGTTAGCTTGTTTTGGCAGTAACCCGACGATATCGAAATGATATATCTGTATATATATATATTATTTATTTGTTTGAGACTATAGTTTCGAAGACTTGGTCTTCGAAACTATAGTCTCAAACAAACAAATAATTTATATATACAGATAAAGATAAAGATGTTTCTCCTTGCACCAACACCACAATCTCTACTAATTATATATACAGATATATCATTTCGATATATATATATGTGTGTATGTTTATTTGAATTAAGCAGAGGACAACCTCTTTGTTTCTCTTTGTGTTTCTCTACTTAATACATATTTTATAATTGATGGGAATTAACAGATAAATAAATAAATAAATCTTTATTACTCGATCTGCTTAGAGGCACAAGTCCTCGGTTGCTAGGTCAACAAAACATCAATACAAATTAACTACAGAAATTAATCAAACATTAATACAAATCAAATATAAGAAATTAACAATTAACAAACAAAAAAATTTTGAAGTGGAAAAAATTGGTTATTTTATTTTTAGAGATTTTTTAAATCCCAGCGCCTGGGCGAAGTTTCTCTGTTAAGCTTTTAGTTTTAATCTATTTCTATATTATTAAAGTTAACCAGCAAGTAGGGGGGTCGGGTAGGCTAGGGGTTAGTGTGTCAGCCTGCTAACCAAGTGGACCCGGGTTCGAATCCGACTCGAGGCATCCGGCTAAAACCTGACCCCGGAGTAGAGACAAATTAAAAAAAATAATAATAATTAGTATCGTAAATTGGCTTATGGCTAGAAAGACCGAAAAGCCAAAAAAAAACAGCAAGTAGTGTTCAATTTTTAAAATAGGTTCTTGAATAACTTAAGAGTATAAATAGGTCACGAGCAAATTAAATTAGTTTGAGAAATGATGATATAGAACAGTGGTTCCCAAACTCTTGTTGTCATGCGACCCACTATCAAGAGTAACCATTTTTTCGCGACCCCACTATATGGATATAAGATATACCATATATTAGAGTGACCCATTTTTACAGACTTATTAATATTATAATTTTTTTTATCTCGTATGAAAATTTGTCCGTATTTCATGTTTTAAGAACCCTCTCCAAATACTATGTAGCTCGATAAAAAAATACTCTCTTAGGAACTGATGATGGCATTATTTAATTAAAGCCGAAACGTTTTCCATAATTAGGAGTTTCTATTCAGCAGAGGCTACCCATTGGCTGAATCCCTCTCCATTACTTAATTAGATAAAAAAAATTTTGGAGCCGGTAAAGAATTTAGAAAATCTAAAAAATGCACAAAGATCCATTTGTTCATTCCAAAAATGTTTATTCTCTATACCAAATTTTTTTCTCTTTTATGTATATATATATATATATATATATATATATATATATATATATATATATATATATATATATATATATATATATATATATATATATATATATATATATATATATATATATAAATAACCACCTGAAAATTTCAACTCAAAATATAAATTTTTAAGGTTGTTAAAATTTTTGAAGATTTTTTGGTGGTTGATGTTTGACGTTTTTTAACGACCTTTAAATATTAATATTAAGGCTTGATTTTAATTTCAATTCACAGCATAATTAACAAAAATAGAGGATGAGACTAAAAAAAAAACTTCAAACATGAACCACTAAAAAATCTTCAAAAGTTTTGAGTTGCCTTTAAAAATTTATATTTCAAAGTGAAATTTTCAGATGGTTATTTTTTTTATATAGAAAAATAATTTCTTGGAGAGAATAAAAATTTTCGTAAAGAAAAAAATTGATTTTTGTGCATTAATAGAGATTCAGCGCCGCCTGGTAGATGTAGGGTATGCATTCGAATAGCACGTTCTACCCTTCGGGTTGCATCATCAGGCGCCTAACATAAAAAAACTACATTTTGATCATTACTACAATTTTCGGGCCCGGGACCAAAAATCTGAAGCGGGTCCATTATTATCGAATAAGTATGTATTCTTTATGAAGTGGAAAAAGTTGATCGCCCTACGTCCTTTTTTCTAAAATACCCCTTGTAAAAAAATTTCGCGCTCGACATCATGCAATTCTTTAAAATTCAGTACTTATACATATTTTAGACCGAGTGAGTTTTTTTTTATCTTGAGATAGTCTTATAACTCAAAAACAGTATATGAAAAAAAGTTTCAAATAAAAGTTTATTTATATCAAGGAGGAAACTAAACTGCGCTATTGTTAGTCGACCTAGAACAAGCTTTCAAGGGTGTTTTAAGGACAAGTTCTGTTTTTTAAATGGAAACCTATATGTTTCTGTACATATTCTAAATCTAGAATAAAAACCTGTACAACTTTCATTAGAACTAGTTTTTTATAGCACAGCAAATAAAAAAAATATTAAATCAATTATATGTCAAAAAATTATAGTTTGTCATTTTCAGGTTTCCTTCCGTACTACAAAGTAAAAAAATACAAAGTCGTATAAAATTTTAAACGAATCATTATTTTTGGGGGGTCAAATTTTATGTGGCATTAAAAATTAAAAATATTTTTTATAATAGAGTCTGAGCTATCCCCGAGGCTATCCCTGTAAAGATCTCGTGACTGTTTATCATTTTTATAAGAAAATTCTCAATTTTTTACCATCGAATCATTGATGTATTAAATATTTATTCCCGAAATTTGATGTAAATCGTCTGCCCCAGTACCGAGAAACAAATGATTGAAAATTGTCCTTTTAACATGGGAGTAAATGGACCGAGCTTTTAAAAGCGCTATAACTTCAATACAAATTATACCATTTTCAACAAATTTATACAGATCAATAATCAACTTTTATGAATCGAATGATACATTTTTCAATAGATTTGACACTCTAGTTAATTAGTTATTCATAAATGTAAAAATAAAAAGTTATTTGCAGCCAACAGAATATGACAAAAACACTAGTGTAGAATTCCAACTCTATTTCTTGAAATAGTTTTTGTGTTAAATAAAATTTTTTATAATGAGAAAAAAATTATCTCAATATTCTTTTTATTAATATTATCAAAACAAAGATTTGTATTCGAAATTAACCTCATTATTAACAATTTTTTTTTATTAAAACATTTAGCAGGCAGAAGTTGTCACTCTGCAGAAATACAAACGATTTTTTCGAAGATCAACCACCTAGATAAGCTGTCCCGATTCTCCTTAAGCAAAATTAGGTTTAATTTTGTTTTTATTTATTTCATTTTAAAATGACGGTGTGAGAGAACTCCTAAAGTAGAATTTTCAGGTGATTTTTGTACCTGTTGGCGTTTGGAAATAGCTTGACTTAAAATTATGAAAAAAATCCACCAATTCCCTCTATTCTCTTCTTATCAAGGGAAAAAAGAACGAATTTGATGATATCTCAAGTATTTTGAAAGATACACTAGTCTCACTAATCCGGCACTATTAAAAACTAGGGGTCGGATTACTGGAATGTTCGGATTACTGGATTGTATAGAAAAATTCACAATAAATAAAATAAAATAAATTTCACCCGATATGAGTAACAAACGGATACCAAATCACGGCGGAGGGTGCCGGATTATTGGACATGCCGGTCTATTGAAGTGCCGGATTAGTGAGACTACTGTATAATTATTTTTTCACTCTCTCTTGACGGGCTTAGTATATTTAATTCACGGAGCGGCAGGCTAATTAGCTACTAACATAATGGTACCCTCGCTATGCGAGTCCGGCTCGCATTTGTCCGGCTTATAAAAATGGCTTGAGAACAAGATAAATTTAAAGATTTGATTTTGTTTTGATACAAATCAACAATTAATGAAATTACTATATCTAAATATAGCTAGAAAATATTTTACTTTACTTTCTAATATTCCTAATGACGTCTTTTTAAAAATACCATAGATATAATAATATTGGTCATCTTAAAGTCGTTACACTTGTTATGTTCATTAATTTTAAATGATACCATTAGTTTTTTCCGTTTCCTTTCTCTAAACGATTTCTAATAGATTTCTAACACAATTAAATACTTCAATTTCCCATATTTGGATATTGTTCTTTTATTTTATTTAACTCTAAGCAATGTTTTTTAATTAATTTAGATTTGATAATTGAAAACTAAAACATCTATAAAATAAAACTCTTCAAGTTAAAATCTAGGAATATTTTGAAGAATTTAAAATTTTCCCTAAATTCACTATTACTATTCACTTCCGAGTCTAGTTCAGGGTGCACTGTCTTCACTAATAAGCTATATTTACTACAATGTAAATTACTTGATAAAAAGAGAATTTTCGACTGAATTTTCGGTTTGAAATTTTTAATAAAATAACCTCATCAAAATGCACAACTTTTCGACACTTAATTCTGACCATTTTCAAAGCGGATATGTGATTGAATTTAGTCACCTCCGAATGAATGCCTGAATCTGCGGAAAATATCATTTTTCTCATGATAATTAAAATAAAAAATAAATTTTTAATAGTTTATTATATTTAATGATTTTAAAATTCCTTTAAAATATTATAATAAAAGAATAAAATTATAATATACTCACTAGGGTATATTATAATTTAAGTTTATTATTAGGGTAGCAACAAAGCCCAGCGTACCGAATTTTGACGAAATAAAAAATAAATTTCTAATAGTTTATTATTTTGAATGATTTTAAAATTATTTTCAAAGAACATAATAAAAGAATAAAATTGTAATACACTAACTAGGGCTTAGACCATGAAATATATAGACACGCCCTGGTGTCGATTTGGTGAGGCCAACATCAACTAGAGAATGTGACGTCATCTGTAGGTAGGAACACCCAGAAATAGCATGGCCACTTTAGGAATTATTATACATTGAGATAAATTTATCGTAGTTTAGATTATTTATTTTGGATTCCAATAATCGCAAATTAATATTATATTAATATTACCAAAATATTTATGCGAGAACGTGACGTCATCTGTAGGCGATGTTGGCCTCACTTCACTCTGTGTGGAGAGTAGCAGAGGGCGTGTCTATATATTTCATGGTCTAAGAACTAGGGTATATTATAATTTAAGTTTAGGTATTATTAGGGTAACAAAAGCCCAGTGTACCGAATTTTAACGAAATAAAAAAATAAATTTCTAATAGTTTATTATTTTGAATGATTTTAAAATTATTTTAAAAGAATATAATAAAAGAATAAAATTGTAATACACTCACTAGGGTATATTATAATTTAAGTTTATTATTGGGGTAGCAAAAGCCCAGAGTACCTAATTTTAACTTTATCCTCAATTTATCTTTGGAATGTATCAATGAATGTGATTAAGACTAGTACAATTAAAAAAAATATATTTAATTATAAGGAAAAACAATAATAATAAATAGATATACGTGTATGTACACACCTAAGTACTTAAGTTCTTATACTTTCACTATCCCAGGAAACTTATTATCAAGCAATAAAAACATATATAACCATTTGAAAATGATAATTAAATTGAAAGTAAATGATGATAAGTGACGTATTCAAAGAAATTATCAAGATGTCAAAAAGGAAAAAAACTATTTTATCTTTTTGATGAAATAATTCAATTCTTTTTTCTCTATATATTTCATACATTAAATTATCTATAAAGCCATTGTTTAATTAATTTTTAAGAAGATATGGTGTTGAATGGTACTTCGGTAAGATATCTCCTTATGATGTATTATCTCAACCAAAACATTCTGTGAAAAAACAGGCCAAGTTCGAAAAAGTAATGAAATCTAGTGTGTAGCCAAGTTAAATTCGCCAAGAATAATTAATTGAAGAGATCTACTATTTTTTCAACTTAATTATTCTTGGCGAATTTAACTTGGCTACACACTGGATTTCATTACTTTTTCGAACTTGGCCTGTTTTTTCACAAACTGTTTTGGTTGAGATTTATCTTCTTTTTGTAAGCTATGAAAAAGCCAGTTGGTCCAAAGGGCTAGAATTTTTATTTTTGACCCCCCCCTCCGATTTTGGGTGCTTAGTTTTGCATTTCTAGACTTCTCTGGGCCCACAGAATATGTATACAAAATTTGGTTGAGTTTGGTCCAACGGCCTAGAATTTTCATTTTTGACCCTCCTCCCATTTTGAAAAGGTTGAAAGATAGAAAGTTTGGATTTTTGGAATTTTTCAAACTCTACTAGAGCAGGCGAAATTTCATGATCCTAGAATAATTGGAAGTACCCTATAGGTTTTGATGACCTGTCAGTCAGTGAATGAGTGCCAAAATTAGCTATTTTCTCAGGTCCATATCTCAGAATCTATTTAAGCTATATTATTAAAATTTGGTACTCTCCTCAAGATGGATTAAATAATTACATGTGTATAATTTCAGCCGTGTGTCTCAAATGGATTCCGAGCTGCAGGGGGGTCGAAATTGGCTCGAAATGGTTCGTCTAAATAGCGTACAGCCTGTACGGCCAAGCTAATGCTCGAACTTGGCCTGCGCACGCTGTGCGCTTTGATACTAAAGTTCACGTTACGAAATTAGAAGCATTGACCTGCTAAAAACAGAGGCCGCTGTTGCAGTTTTCAGAGCGAAAAGGTATAACCCTAGAGACGAACCTCAAATGATTTGGCAATTGCATCGTCCACACTCTGTTCACACACTAGTTAGGGTTCTCTTTGTGCTAAACGGAACAGCGATCCCCGTGTAGAGCGGGTCAATGTTTCTAATTCACTACTATTGTCGAATAAGAGCTGGCTGCAGCTTTTAATTAGAGTAGGCCATCTTCAAATTAGAAATAGAAGAACATTAAATGGAATAGATAGAAGAAGAATGAAAAATAGATTTAAATTGCTAGGGATCTATAAAAATAAATGGCAAACTATATATACCTAACCAGAGTAATTGGGGATAGTTTATGCAACCAGAAGCTCGAGTGCCTTTATATTAAGATGAGAAATTATTGATTTTCTTTAAACTATAGCATAATACCATCAATTAATTGAAATATATATTATATAACTAGAAACATAATTTAATAGTTGAAATTTTAGTAAAATCACACATAATTAATTATAATGAATTAAGTATGTTATCAGGTATTTGGACGGGAAAGTAGAAAATCAAACAATTCTCACCCCGTTCAAATACCTGCTAACATACTTAATTCATTAAATAATATGGATGCGATGGAGTTTAAGTTTAATAATTAATAATTAATTATAATTATTTATTGAACACGATAAAATCAGAATGGGTGCTCATACCTCGATCGATCGCAGAATAAGTCGATCGAAACGTCGTAGTTTATTGAATTAAGATTGGAGTAATTTTTGGAGACGGACTGATAAATTAATTAAGTGGATATTGATGAGGCAGTCCAAAAAAGAAGATAATTTATACTATCTTTTTATTGAAAAACCGACGTTTCGAGGCTATTCCCTCCCTCTTCAGGGTTTTTCCTTCCTTCACTGACTTTTCAAAACCCTGAAGAAGGAGGGAATAGCCTCCGAAACGTCGGTTTTTCAATAAAAATAAAAAGATAGTATAAATTATCTTCTTTTTTTGGACTGCCTCATCAATATCCACTTAGTTTATTGTATTATTTATTCATGTTCAATAAATAATTATAATTAATTATGTGTGATTTTACTACAATTTCAACTTTTAATAAAATTAATCACAAAAATAAAATCTTAAACAGCTTCATTACTAATAGAATTATAATTATTTAATCTATGTATAATCCTTTACTTATTTTGTCAAAAAACTAATTTCATCATTATTTCTGTAAGTACGTTAAGATTTAGAAGCCAGAAAAACATTAAAGAATTTAAATTGATCTTTTTTAATATAAAACATAAATATCCTAAACGTTCTTTGTGAGGATTTTTATTTTAATTTCATTTCAAGTCCATTTTTAACCGAATCAATTCCTATAGAATGCATGCCATCTTTCATTCATGGTGTCATTTGATTTATTAATCAGGGCTTAAAACCGGTTTTACTTCCCAGAGTCCCCTAAATTATTAATACCACTTGCACGTCTAGATACAATCCAAAATCGGGATGTAGATTCAATAGAATTTAAAGTAGACTTTATTCCCTGTATGAATTTAAAATAGCTAATCTATCTTTATACCTTCTTTTAGTTGTAGATCAAAATTCGCATTATATTTTAATATATACATGTATATTAAATAAAAAACTGAATAAACTGAAACATGCATCTCTTAAAGTTTGTATATGTTGCAGTAAAAACCCGTTTTTTAATAAAAACTACTAGTTACTTACTAGTTATAACGCGTTTCACTGTCCTAGAGGTACTAGAATCTATCATTTTTGACCTTCCGCCTCATTTTGTTGATGTTTATTTTCATAATTTTTTAGACGAAAATGTCAAAAATTACTATTTTTTCATAGAAAATTACTATTTTTGACATTTTCATTTAAAATTTTTTGAAAATAAACACCCAAAATGAGGCGGAAGGTAAAAATGAAGATCTAGCTAGACCTTTGGACAAAACTCAACCAATATCAGTAAATTCTAGTTGCCACAAAGGTATTCAGTAAAACGGGTTTTGATTACTAAGAACCCGTTCTTACTAAAAACGGGGTTTTACTGCAACATATACATATAAAAAAAATGTTATATGAAAATTTGAGGGATATTTAAAGAAAGAAATATTATATTAAACATTGACAATATTAGTCATTAATAATTCATTAAAATATTAAGACACAAACTTGAAATTTAGATGTTTTATGCATTCATTTTCCCTGAAATCAAAAATCTTAAAACATTTTAATTTAATAATTATTTTGGGGAGGGTTGAATTTTTTATGGGTTCTAAAACAAAAAAAAATACTGGTATGTTAATATATTTTTAAGATGGTTTTGAGTTATACTTGCAAATATCACTTTTAAAAGAATTAGGCTTATTTTTTTAAATTTACTTCGTTTTAGAATAATTTTTATAGCTTTCAGCTCTCAGAAGTAGCTTAACTTAAAATTATGAAGAAATTCCACAGATTCACTCATTCTTTCTTTATCCACAAATAAGAACAAATTTGATATCTCAAGTATTTTGGATGAT
This sequence comes from Forficula auricularia, assembly GCA_024734495.1. Classification (NCBI taxonomy): domain Eukaryota; kingdom Metazoa; phylum Arthropoda; class Insecta; order Dermaptera; family Forficulidae; genus Forficula; species Forficula auricularia. Next base: position 21,670,564 of record JALMQS010000128.1, read on the forward strand.
ATAATGTATGGAATCCTCGGTAATCGGCCTGAATTCATAGTTCAGAACTTAAAACAATGAAACAATTTCACATATTCACTCATACTCTCCTTATCAAAGCTAAATAAAAACGAATTACAAGTATTTTTAAATATATAAGGTACGGACTGGCCCTTGACCGACGACCCTAATAAATCATTTGAGGTGTAACTCTTTTTAACTTAAAATTATAAAATAATTCCTCAGATTCACTCAATCTTTATTTATTAACGCTAAATAAGAACAAATTTGCTATCTCAAGTATTTTGGATGATATAAGGTATGGTAATCCTCGGTAAGCGGTCCGAATTCAGAGTTCAGAACTATGAAACAATTTCACAGATTCACTCATTCTCTCCTTATCAAAGCTAAATAAAAACGAAATTCAAGTATTTTCGATGATATAAGGCACGGGCTGGCCCTTGACCGACTTATTACTTTGGTACAGAACTCTAGTAAATCATTTGAGGTGTAACTCTTGTTAAAAATATTTTAGACAACTAATTATACATATTATTGCACTTGGCAAAGTCCGTCAAAACAGGAATACTCCGATCACATAATCCCAGAAGGCAATGCGCTTCCGCAACTGGTTCTTCAGGGGAAAGGAAGATGTCCCAGCAGGAGAAGGATATCCTGGTTGAAAAATTTGGGTACATGGTTCAACACCACGACAACCGGTCTTTTCAAAGCCACGACCAATAAAGTGGAGATCACTATGTTGATCGTCAATATCCGTTTACGGGTGGCACTTGAAGAAAAAACCCAACTTATTCATCAGCCTCTAGTTTAAACAAAAAGTCAGATTTTTCACAGCTTATTGATATTTAATTCGAGGAAATTCATTATAAAATTTTTTAGATTATAGGTAAAAAATCAATATTCCATCATAATCTTTCGGTACATCCAATGTTAATAACTAGTTTTTATATGTTAACTGTATTTAAAAAATCTTGATAAATCAAGCCTAAACTGATAATTGACAGCCTTTTTGGGCGTGCTTGTAGATTGCATTGTGAATCTATTTTAAAGATTAAAAGAAAACTCATAGCAATTATCCGGCCAAGTGCGAGTCGAACAGCAAACCGAAGATTCCGTACTACCTATATATCTTCCAAAATACTTGAGATATCAAATTCGATTATATTTAATAAAACTTAGGGTTTATAGTGAAACATTTTTTAAATTTTAAAAAGTTGAGTTGATGGTGTTTCACAATGAGTTCACGCGCTTATATTTGTCATTCCCAAAGAGAGTATGATTAAATTTGTGGAATTTTTAGTTTAAAATCATGCTGCCGGGCTTCAGGTTAGTCCTTGCCTAAGAATCAGGAAACCCGAATTCAAGTCTCACTCATTATGAAAATTTGACAGGCTATAATCTGGCCCCTACACCATTTACATACTCCCACCAACACATTTATATGAAAATGATCATTTTTTCTTAGGATCTGGTCAAATGGGAATTGTTCCCGAGGCTATACAAAAAAAAAAGTTAAGCCACTTAAATCACCTAAAAATTGTCATTTTGGAACTTTTTTAAATAGTCATTTTTAAAAAGAATTAAATTTTTAAAAAATGTCAATTTTTTGATGAAATTGATGTGAAAAGGAGTTACACCAAAAAGGTACATTCCCTAAAGGGGTAGGTTGGTCCCCCCATAGTGAAAAGAAAAATAAGAGGGGATTTTATGGGCTGGGTAGGGGTCGAAGGTATCTGTGGATGCGGGTCTTAATTCTACTTAAAACGTTCTTTATACTAATACCTCAATCCATAATAAATATTTTTTATTTTCAACACCACAAATATTGGATCTTCCCCATAATTATTATTCGATTTTTAAATTTTAATGGGATTTTTGATTTTGGGAAAATTAAAAACACACTTTGTAAATTTCAAGTTTGTATCTTTTTTAGTTAACGAACTACAAGACAGTCAAATAACACACAGACACACTAGCAATACTTGACTCCATTTTACTTTTGACCAGAATCTTAAAACCTGTAAAATGCTACTTCCGATAAATAGACAATGTAGAGACACTAATAAGGTTCCACTTTACTTTTCTATCAAAAACTAGAAATCTATTTAACGAATATGGCTTAAAATTATTGTCTGTCTTGAACTTAATCCGGTGGCTAAAAAAGTAACAGAATAGACTTGAATATACAGTGTAATAATCTATTTTTTAATTAATACATATTCCGTGCATGACATTCTTAATTTTGAGAAAAAATTCAAAATGTAATTAATTCATACATGTTTAAACTGAGCAGACTTGTTTTTTTTTTTTAATTTATTTTCTATGAGGAACTAAGAACTAATTAATTATCTCTTTCCGCTTATGAGTGTATTCTTATTTTTAGTTTTTAAAACTTCTTCAAAAGATAAATTAGATAAGGATTCCAACACACACACACTCAAAAACACACATTTGGAATTTAAAGTACTATCTTTAAATTTTAAAATAAAAGAACCTTCAAATAGTTCATTTTAAACGACTGTAAGATTGCGGTGAATTATTAAGTCACATTGACTTGACGTGAATAATATCTTTTGCGAAAACTCATATACATATACAATGAGCCTACTTTTCATGACGATTTATTTGCATAAACTCTTGGTGAATTTGCTCAGTCTGCTCGGATAATTCTTTTACCCCTTATATACTGCAACCACCAATTCTAAGTTCAACATTAATTTTTCATTTGAAAACTATACGTTTTACTTTTGTTTTTCTTTAATGTTAATAATACTGCTCTACAGAAAATCGAACAAAAATAGAATTGAATGATTATAAACATTAATAAAAAAATATATAGTTTTAATTTATTTGTTTTTTGCTATAAATCAATTCTAATAGTGCTTATAAGTAAGTAAATTCTAGTTGCCACATAGGTATTCAGTGAAACGCGTTTTAACTAGTAAGGACCCGTTCTTACTAAAGACGGGTTTTTACTGCAACAGGCATATTTCAACCAGAACTACCGAAGATCATATGGCCAACATTAGAGCATCTAAACCGGCCATAATGTGACTGGAACGGTATCAATTTTATGGGCATATTCCAACCAGAAACACGGAAGATTATGGCCAACATAGAGCATCTAAGTCGGCCATAATGTGGCCGGAACGGTATCAATTTTATGGGCATATTCTGACCAGAACCATGGCAGATTATATGGCCAACATAGAAACCGGCCATAATGTGACCGGAACGGTATCAATTTTATGGACATATTCCAACCAGAACCACGGAAGATTATATGGCCAACATAGAGCATCTAAGCCGGCCATAATGTGGCCGGAATGGTATAAATTTTATGGCCCTATTCTGACCAGAACCATGGCAGATTATATGGCCATCATAGACCATCCAAACCGGCGACAATATGGCTGTAACAATCTTATATTTACATTAAAATTCTGGCCAGATTTTATTGTAATTTTCCAGTCGGCTAAACAGAAAATATGCTCTTTTTCTGGTCAATTTCTGTTGATTTTTTCTACCAGGTAGAAACAAGCGTTAAATTTGAAGTTTCTTCTATTAAAATATTTTTATTTTAACTCAAAAATGGGTCATAATTGCAATGTTTTTGGAGTTTTATTAAAAAATGTGTCGTACTGTAAAAAATCTGAAAATGCCATGAAAACCACTTTATATATAACTACTATGATTAATTCTTGTGTTTTTCCTAAAGAAATTTCTATTAATTACATAGTATAATCTTTTTATTCTATCATTATTTTAGTATTTAACGAATGCGGAGTTTATTTTATTTGATACAGAACAATTTAGTATGAACAATACAAGGTGTATTTTCACAAAAAAATAAAATAAAAATAAATTTTTTAAACTCAATAAACTTGAGACTATAAGTCTTTCTTCAATAGATATAAGGGTCTGAAGCGAAATTTTTAAATTAAAAAAAAAATCATCAAACCTTTTTGGTAAATTATATCACACTTTTATAATCTTCCCCTTAGTCTCTTATTATAAAAATGTAATACTTTTTTTTTTTTTTTTTTTTTGAAACTACACCATTTATCCCTCGTACAAATTAATCATTTTTTTATTTTCGTAATATATGTTTTTTCTTTGTGAATTAATAGATATTTGTAAGAGTTGAAACAGAAGTTCAAAGCTACTTGAGTCATCAGTCTAATGGAGTACAAACAAGTGAAGATTTATTATCTAAAAAAAAATTATATATATTAATTCCTTCTTGCTCAATATATATAATATATATAACGATATATAATTTCTTGTATATTAATTGATTAGTCAGAGTAATGAAAGATTACTTTATCAAGTGTTATTTTTTAATGATGAAGAATGTTTAGCACCTTTAAGTCAGGATTAACTCTTGCATCTTGAAAACAAAAGGAACAAATCTAAAGATTTGGGTTTAGAGCACGACACGAAATGGAAAGTTTCACGAACCGAAACGCTACTGGACTATAATCACAGTTGAAAAAGATGGCAGAATTATCCGATCGAAACGTTGCAGTAAATATTGTGTAAAATATTTTTGTGATGTATAAATATTTTTAATTAATTATGAGTACTTTAAATAAAATATTAACATCTCTTAAATTCAAGCACAAAAATAAACGCTTTCACAGATACATATATTCATATATTTTTCTTTAAAAAAGTTGTCCAAAATATATATATATATATTTTCAAAGAATATAAACATTCCACAAAAATGCTGAATTACATTAATAAATCACAGTCTTAGTTTAACGAACTCTAATAATAGGGATCGTGCATTAAACATACTAGAGGCAGCACTACTGCCGAAGGTAGCGCTCTCTCTTGTGTTTATTTATTCAAATTATTTTGGGAGAATAGGGCCAAATATTGTATTATAGTATATCATAGATAAAAGAGTGCACGGAGCCTAGGAGGCCGTGAGCGAGTCTCTTTGTCTTCGACGTTTAATAAATCATCCCCCAAAGCTTACATTTTCGTCACCAGTTGGCTCTAAAGCCGTGACGCACGGTCCCTATATCTTGGATAATTTCTCTAACAAAAACACTGTTCCGATTTTCTTCAGTCCAATCAGAGGCCGGGGCTGGAATCGAAGTTCTCTAAGGATGCGGGTCTTGATTGTTTGAAGGGTGTTTCTCTAGGGAAAGACTGGGAAGGAAATTGTAGTCTCTACTAGTCATAGGGATAAACGAGTTGACGAATACGTTTGTTCAATTCTATCGAATTTAAACTTTAAAGGGGCGTTGAAGTGTGGAAGATGGTTCTACAATGGACCAAGGAATCGATTGAGCTGGATCACCTATTATTGCTCTCCTCAGAATTGCATCCGGAGATGAATTCTTAACCAGTCCATTTCTTTATTAATAGTATTGCTTGTTGAATTTTTTCTAGGATCTTTTTTGTTGTGTTTCCTTCTTCAACGCGTACCCCTGTCCTGACTGTTGCAGTACGGCGGGGGTGCGGGGGGCGGCGGATCTCGGGTGCCCACTGCCGCCTCACCTTCCAACACAACGTCCAGTTCCAGCTCGCAATCCGGAGGCATTGGAGGTGGAGGCGGTGGCGGATCCGGAAATGGAGGACACCAGACCTCCATGATCTCCGGCCATGAGCAGTTGTCCAAGACTAACCTATATATTAGAGGACTGAACCAAAACACAACTGACAAAGATTTAGTCAACATGTGCTCCCAGTAAGTTGCTCAATATACTCTATTCCTGTGGTTTACAATTAAGCAATATTATTTTTATATAGAGCTTAACAATTAATTAATAAAAAATCTTTGATAAAACTAAACCTTTAATCTATATAACTAGATGTAAACATATTATTATACTCAAGTCAAGATTATTTAAGTTATCTTAATGTTGAATCTTTGGTCTTTTAACTTATAATTTTTCACCAATATTGTCAATACCTGAGTTGGTATACTAATACTGAATACTATACCTTTTCAAATTTACATTTATAATTGTAATTTTCAAATGTGGAATCTTATAAAAACAAAACCTGTAGATAGTACTACTTAGGGACCTACTTTTTAACGCCGGTTCCGAGCGGCTAGTTTGGAGAGGTTGACTAGGCAATTATACTCTTGGTAGTTTGCCATTGCTTTTCAAGAGGAGGCGACTGCAAATATCTGCCGAGACTCAGTCTCGAACCAGCATACTTCAGGACAGCGGCCCGACACTGACCACTCACCCACAGTCGCCTTTTTTTTATTAAATTAGATAAATGGGAGGGTTTCAAAAACATTGATGTTCCAAGCTGAGGAAACTAAGAAAGTTGAAATTAACTAATTTAAAGAGCAAGCTACTATTCCTACGGTGTCCCGAAGTGAAGGAGGAGATTATTCCAAAACAATAAAATTATTAAGAAACATATTAAACAAAGGAGTTTTTAAAGGGTTGTAGTGCTGTTTCACAAATAAAATAAAAAAAAAACTTTTAAATTAAATTTTTGGAATTTTATTGAATACTCTATATATATATATATAGGGTGGGTCAAAAAAATCCATTATTTTTTTTTTTGCAAGTGACACGGAAAAATGGGTTGCTAGACACCTTAAAAAATTCTTTCTAAATATGAGCTCTTAATTTTAATAAGAAGATCCTCCGCATCGCAGTTTTTTATTTTTTTCTCAGTCCAATTGAAAAAAATCAATACCTCATAATTAATTGATTGTACAGAGGGGTGTTCTTGAAGAATTTCGTAGAAAATTTAATGCTCTACAAAAAAGGTATCTTAAATTTTTTCCATAAACCTCACCATTTGAAAGATATTGAAGATTTAAGTTTGATTATTTTAAGACAAATTTCATTTTTGTTTATGAATTTCATAACTCGACAATAAATGGCTATTATAAAATTCGCAATACAAATTTTTGTAGGAAATTAACTGCTCTATAAAAAAGGTGCCTTATGTTTTGGCGATTAAATTAAGCGTTCAAAAGATATTCATCAGTACACATGAAAGTTTGATGATGAATATCTTTTGAACGCTTAATTTAATCGCCAAAACATAAGACATCCTTTTTATAGAGCAGTTAATTTCTTACAAGGATTTTTATTGCGAATTTTATAATAGCCATTTATTGTCGAGTTATGAAATTCATAAACAAAAATGAAATTTGTCTTAAAATAATCAAACTTAAATCTTCAATATCTTTCAAATGGTGAGGTTTACGGAAAAAATATAAGATACCTTTTTTGTAGAGCATTAAATTTCCTACGAAATTCTTCAAGAACATTTTTCTGTACAATCAATTAATGATGAGGTATTGATTTTTTTCTATTGGACTGAGAAAAAAATAAAAAACTGCGATGCTGAGGATCTTCTTATTAAAATTAAGAGCTCATATTTAGAAAGAATTTTTTTAAGGTGTCTGGCAACCCATTTTTCCGTGTCACTTGTAAAAAAAATAATGGATTTTTTGACCCATCTTAATATATATATTTCGAGTTTTTAGTCCATCATCAAGAGTTATATTTACAAAAGAATGACTTTTGTAAATACAACTCCTGATGATGGGCTAAAAACCCGAAATATATATAGACTATTCAATAAAACTCGAAAAATTTAATTTACAATTTTTTTATTTTTATTTTGTGAAACACCACTATAACCCTTTAAAAATTATTAGATCACCAAGCCCAGAAATCGAAGAAAGGTAAAGGAGGCTCCTATTTAAAAAAGTGAATGGATACTCTACGTGAGCCTGAAATATAAGGGGTAGAAATTCTAAAAACTTTGGAAATTTCAGGTTTTAAACTTCCTTTAAAAACAAAACATTTTTTAGAATTTCCACCCATTTCAGACCACTTTAGATATCTTTTAAGCAAGAACTTAAATCCTTACTAAATTTTAACATTCTTCGATTACTGAGCATAAATAGTTAAATGTTTAATTTTTTAACTACATATATCACCAGTGTGTGTGACTTTTAGAGTAACAAAAGAATTTGCAAGGAATAGAGTCGATTGAAGAGAGGTGGCTGTGCCAAACAAGTCTGGATTGTATAGCCTATGATAAAGGCGAATTTTTTGTAATCCCCCTATTATATCGAACCCCATGGAATCTTCACTCTTTTAAATAAGAGACTCCTTTCTAGTATTTTTTTTCTGAGCTATATGATTCAAAATTTTACTTTTTTGAACCCTACCTCCTCACAACAGACTGTTTTATAAGATTCCTCATTTGAAAATAACTATTCCCAAAGTGAAATTGATTATTATCACTGAGAAGCAAAAATTTCAATTTTTTCATAATAATCTTGTATCATCATTGGGATTCAGTTCCATAATTTATAAATGTAATTTTTGTTTTTCAGAGGATGAGGAACAAAATAAGTGTTTGTTTATGACTTATCAATTGCAACGTTTCGCCACTTTTATTGCAGCTTCTTCAGGCTCTACAAAGGAGCAAATACATATATCAAAAAAACACATTCAAAAACAAAAATTCACCCAACTCAAAATCAATTTCATATATACCTTGATAAATAAATCTCCAAACACCCTGTCATTTTTTTTTATAAAGCTCTGCCATTAATATACACAAAGACACTGGAATACATCACTATTTTGTCATCAACAACTCACTATCTTTGTGTATATTAATGGCAGAGCTTTATAAAAAATAAATAAATGACAGGGTGTTTGGAGATTTATTTATCAAGGTATATATGAAATTGATTTTGAGTTGGGTGAATTTTTGTTTTTGAATGTGTTTTTTTGATATATGTATTTGCTCCTTTGTAGAGCCTGAAGAGGCTGCAATAGGAGTGGCGAAGCGTTGCAATTGATAGGTCATAGACAGACACTTATTTTGTTCCTCATCCTCTGAAAAACAAAAATTACATTATAATTTTGTATGTTTACATCCGATTATATCGTACACAAAAGCTCTACTCTTAATTTAGATGTCCCAAAAGAAAAAAAACTTCAAAATCACACGTTATGTAAATGATAAAGAGAGATTCTTGGCTCTCTTTCATAAACATAATAATAAAATTCATTCATAATTTGTTATTATTTTTAATTTATTTTCAATTTTTCTAAATTTATAAACTTGTTTTTGCCTTTAAGGCTAGCTAACCTTGACAATATCGATAGAATTCCAAGTCTATTCTAAACAAAGGCACTATTTCATTCTTTCATAATACAAAGAATGTATTTTTATCTAGAGATAATAGATGAGCAAGAGTATTTAAATTAATATTACTTGTGATTTTTATCTGATAACAATATATTTGATTTCTGATTTGCATTACCTATAATTAATATTTTCACATATTATTATTTAACACCTTTATTATATATAAAAAATCATATTATATATTATTTATTTATATTCAACAAATTATATAAAGACTTAATAAAAGTCAACGCTAAATTTAGATTCATTCTGATCAAAGAATCTTAATTCTAAACTTTGATTAAGAAACAAGTTAGCCTTTCGAATTTCAAAAAAAACATCTTTTTCAATGGCATGACTTTCAGAATTCAAAACATCATAGTGACTTTGTAGCCTCAACATCATTAAGGTTAAATTAAAAAATTCCAAAAAGTTGTTTTAAAGATCCAATTAAGGTAGTTGTTTCGCGACAATACTAGCAAAAAGTTAATGCTAGAGTATATAGAACAGACAATAAGGATTCATAATTCATAAGCCCAAAACTTTTTGCTGTTTATGTACCGATTCTAGCCAATCCCGTGCTCGTTTGACAAATCTTGCACCATTGTAAGAGATTGAATATTTTTATATTAAAATGACAGATAAAATACATTTTAAAAGTTAAAAAATTTCAATAAAAGTTGTTTTGTTATTTTTTAACAAATATAATCAACGCCTACGTTACACCTTATTAAAATTATAATTTTGAAAAAATCTAGCGCATGCGCGCTTTATACATCTTTCGCTGGTTAAATAAATGCGCTGTTGCCAAATTGTTTTTAGTGTAAATTTTTTTATACATTTTTCATTATTTATTCATTATTATCTCAGAAACTGTGTTGTAATTATGAATCAGAATTGTCTTAAAATATATATTGGTTATTGTTTAATGTTGGTTTAGTTTTTTATAAAAATGGTAAAAAGGGTTTCTTAATTATAATTATAATTAAATATAAATATATGTAAACTTTCCGATATCCCGTATAGTGCAAAGTATAAGAGTCTGAAAAACTCTATTTTTGAAATTTAATATCTCCGGAACTATATTGTTCATAAATTTCGTTTTGCCACCAATCGATGCAGAAGTATTTAAATAATAATCTGTCTAAATTTCAAAAAAAAATCCTAAGAAAACCCATTTGGCGGAACAACTACCTTAATAACGTGATCCCCTTAACACACTCTCACCGCAACCAGCCATACAGAGCAACACTTTTAAACTCTGCAGCGATCTCATTTGCGCATGCTCAGTACTCCCGGATGCGTTTAAGCATTTTAAGTCGAATACGCCGACAGTATAAAATGTTTGATTGCATGATAAAAGGATCCATCATACCCAGGGAAATCAAACCCGAGTACTAAATTCGCTGTTCAGTTTATCCAGGTAGCACAAGAATAATCTATTCATATTCTGATATTATATTTTCTGGACATTGGAATATCCTGTGAATAATCTTTCAATCTTCGTAGATATTCTAGGAATTTTCTTAGAACTAAAATATTCGCGTAGGACATTTAATTCAATTTACTAGAATATTCTTAGTTGAACATTCTTAGATTATCCTCCAAAGGATATTCCCGAAAGATTCGTCCAAGAATTTTTCCAGTGCAATTATTCTAAGAATATCCTGAGTATAATTGGAATATAAATGTACTTTTAATATATTTGGTGAATATTCGTAGAATCTCTTGTGCTACCTGGGAAGAGGGTCATATTTTTGAATTTCGAGACAATCACTTGTACCTTGTTATATAATGGTACAAGACTTTACACTGGATTTATAATTTAATTACACATAGATTTTTACTAATGCTAAGTCCCTTAAGTGAACATTTTCTGCTGTACTTGAACATTGGGGTGATCCTTATTTTGGGTATTTTCGAATTTTTGCGCTGACAGGTGCTCATATGGTTCGAAATAAATAAAAAAAATATCCCCCAAGTTTCAAATCCATCTCAATTTTAACCTGTGCCGCACAGCAATGCAGTTTCCCATCTATCATAAATAACATGGGGTTTTTGGCATTTAATGGTCAATTTTTTTTTTTCGGCCAAAGTAGGGTTCAAAAAATTTGAAACTCTGTAGACTTTATCCTTGTAATAGTAGCTATCCCTGAGAATTTTTTCAGATTTTCAACTATTATAATTTTGGAGTCTATAACTTACTAACACTAAGATATAGCAGTATTTTATCTAGCTGTAACTCCAAAATGATAATAGCTAAAAATATGAAAAATTTCTGAAAGATAGCTACTATTATAAGGATAAAGTCTACAGTGGTTCAAATTGTTTAAACCCTACTTTGGCCTGAATAAAAATGACCGTTCAATGCCAAAAACCCCATGATATTTATTGTAGATGGGAAACTTGCATCGCTGTGCGGCACAGGATTAAATTTAGATAGAGACTTGAAACTTGGGGGGATATTTTATTTATTTATTTCGAACCATATGAGCGCCTGTTAGCGTAAAAATGCGAAAATGACCAAAATAAGGATCACCCCAATGTTTGGGTACAGCAGAAAATGTTCACTTAAGGGACTTATTAGTAAAATTCTATGTCTAATTAAATTATAAATCCAGTGTAAAGCCTTGTACCATTATATATTAAGGTACAAGTGATTGTCTCAAGTTCAAAAAAGCACGTATGATCCTCTGAACTAAACAGCAAATTTAGTACTCGGGTTTGATTTTCGTGAGTATGATGGATCCTTTTATCATGTAATCAAACATTTTATACTGTCGGCGTATTCGACTTTAATTGCTTAAACTTATTATTTATTTCGAACCATATGAGCCTCTGTCAGCTTAAAAATTCGAAAATACCCAAAATAAGGACCACCCTATTAAACATGTCACGAATGTTGAGCCTCTACAGCGATTCTGGCACTGGGGGTCGATTCCCGATGGATCTTATTTACAGATAATTAAACAATTAATTTCATCTTTGCGACAGTCTTTTTTATTTAACTCTTCTCTATCAGTTTCCAATTTATTTATCTACATCTTCTTTTATAATTATAAATTATGTAGGTTTTCCCACTAATATTTTGAGTCTTGAATATTCCAGTTTAGTTTTTTCATTCATGAATCACCTCAAGTGTATTGATTAGAGCGATCGACTTGCAATCGTGTTAGTTCGGGATCGAATTCATTTCTGCCAGAAAATTTTCATCTCTGACTAATTCTAAAGACTCCTCAATCAATATATTTATAGGGCAAAGTAACAGGAAATCAACACGGTAAATAATCTTTCCAGAAAAATTATTATGAAGTGAAATACTATTTCAAAATATCTATAGTTATAAATAAATTTATATAATAATGTCAAAACATGTAACATTTTTAAGATTCTTTAGTTACTAGAAACCTTAGAATTTCGTCATGTCTGTTCGTCCGTCACTCTGTCACGGTCTCGAAGCTCTCATTGATCACCTATTGTGATGAAATTTCATAGGCGTATGCTTTGAATATATGCAATGTTACAATTGTTGTAGAAAAATTGCAAAAAATAAATTAAGGCACTTCCCTGAACAGAAAGGGTGGATAAAAAATATCACCTGTTGCGCACTAAGGTTCCTTGACTTGTAATTCCTATAAAACATGATGGCAACTTATAATTGTTATTTTGACGTCTTAGGGTCAGTCGAGGAGTGAACCGCGACCTAATATGCTGTACACCTACTTTCACTTGTACTTCCAAATATTTCCAAGTAGTTCCAAAAATTTCCAAGTAATTCCAAATATTTCCAGGTACTTCAAAATATTTCCAAGAACTTCTAAAATACTTCCAAAGAGGTGTACACCTACTTCCAATCGCGGATCACCCATCGGGGCCAGTTGTATGTCGGTTTGTAAAGTCTTTGTTAAACTTAACAAAGGGTAAAACCTTAGAATTCACCTAGTGCCCGGTGGAATGGCCAATCAGATGACACGCACTTTCATCTGATTGGCACCAGGTGAATTCTGAGGTTTTACCCTTTGTTAACTTTAACAAAGACTTTACAAACCTACATACAACTGGCACTTAGACGTGCCAAATAATCCTATATCAATGATTTAAAAATCTAAAAATTCATTTAATGTTGTCTTAATGTAAGTACTTAATTTAAATAAAAATTATTTTGGTTATAAAATATTAGCTTGAATGTGCTATTAAAATAACTACGGAACCTTCGATATTCCCACTTGACCAATTATGGTTCTATAATTTTAATTTTGAAAATAAATACTTTAAAACTAAAGATTTGAGCATCTTTTTTTTAAAATAGTTGGAATGTTTTTCAAAAAATCTGCTCGGGTTAAAAACCAATGTATATTAAAAGAGAAAGAATTTAATTTTTATTTAGGACAAAATCTAGGATTTTACTAGAAATATTATTATATTATATGTTAGTTCTCAGGTTCAACTCCTGGGGGATAAATCCCCTCTGATATCGCAATCACATACTACTAAAGGGCATTTGTGCATGCCTCTGTACCTACCTATGTACCTATGTCGGTCCCCCAAGGGGGTGGGGGTGGGAGGTACTAAAGGGCATTTCTTTCTGTCTGTACCTATATCCAGGGGGCTACTAAAGGGCATTTGTGCTTCTATATATATATATGTTTGTCCGTCCCCCAGGGGGTCGGGGTTTGAAGGTGAGGTCCAGGGCGTGGGGTGTCAAGGATGTGGGGGTCCAGTGATACTAAAGGGCTCTCTGTATCTGTACCTATATCACGTACTACTAAAAGATAATAATATAAAATTAATCCAGGAGGTATGAGGGTTTCTGACATGGGGAGGTGGGGGTCCAGGAGCAAAGCCCCTTGGCTAGCAAGACGTCCGCCATGGGCGGGCCTTGCATCTAGTATAATAATATTTTTACTAAAATCCTAGATTTTGTCCTAAAAATTAAATTCTTTCTCCCTAAATATGTACTTTAAATTTAAATAATAAAAAAATAGAATTCAATATTGAACTCACCTCTCAATGATTTGTTAAAATGCTAAGTTACAAGTGAGTTAGTGATTTAATCAACTTAGCGCAACATGAAGAAGTTATTCGAGAAAGATCTCAATTGAATTAAAGAAAAAAGAACCTTGTGAAAGAATTTGGATAAGCGAAAAAATCAGATGACGACACGGATTATTGAGGAATGTTTTCGACGAGGGTGAGTTAAGAAAGAATATGGAAAAACCTAGATTATATTTACAGGATGTAACAAAAAGTGAACCTGGAATTCCACGTATCAAAATGAAGAAAAAATATCTTATAAAAAATATCAATTTCTATTCGTTTTCCTTCTTCCGTTATTATTATTATTATTATTATTTTTTAAGGAAAAAATTAATATCTTAACATCTAATGACTATTTTTAATAATATTTAATACATAGTATGCTTACACCATCTCTCTCCAATAAATAAAATTACAATACTTGACCATATATGGTAAAGTAAAAATACAATCTAATTATACACTCACAAATTTTACAATGACGACCATTCAATTTTCAATCTTCGTACACCTCAATCGTTAGATTTATCAAATTACGTTATACATATTTACTCAAATTGAATTAACCTTTTTATTGTGAACAAATTGCACTTTATTTTTGAAAATTGGCTGACAAACATCCGATCTATGGTGGGTTTTTTTTTATTTCATTTGTTGTTGTAATCGATTTATAAAAAAAAGAACTAATGGGGGGTCGGGTTAGGCTAGAGGTAACGTGTCAGCCTGCTAACCAAGTGGAACCGGGTTCGAATCCGACTCGAGGCATCCGGCTAAAATCTGGGACAAATTTAAAAATAATAAATAGTATCGTAAATGGCTTATGGCCGAAAAAGCCAAAAAAAAACTTGGTTGTTTAACAACATTTTATCAAATAAAACTAACAATTACTGAGAAATTGTGGTGCTATGAAGAATTGTACAATTGACATTGCCGCCATTTTGAAATTCGGGAACGTATTTAAATACACTAGCCCAGTCAAATTAGACAAATCGGAGGAAAGCTCCCCTTTTTAGTTTTTCGGTTATATCTCGGAAACTATCACTCCTACAGAAAAATACTTCATATACAAAATTAAAGCTTTTACGATTTCCTACAAAAATGGTCTTATGAATTTTTGTCCTATGACTAACCTGTAACAGTTACAGGGTTGAAAGAAGTAACATCATTTCAAAAATTGTGCTTTATTCTCTGCCCAGTCAAATTAGACAAATCGGTGAAAAAATCCTAGAGTTTTGAAAATTGTCTTACATTGCAATTTTTGATTTCTCGATAGAGATGGTTTAAACATGTATACCAAATATTATTAAGATTACTCAATCCGATCTTGAGAGAAATGTTGTTCATTAAAAAACAACAACAAAAATGGATGAAAAAGTAAAAACTTTTTCCAAGATTCGGAACACTCGCCAGCAATTAATTATTTTTTCTACTATACCCTTTTTATGACATGTCCTTAAATTATCAAACAAAATCAATGGAATACTAATGTCTTTTGCACTTTTGAACAAGAAGGTCTGAATTATACTAAAGAAAGTTGCTCCTAAAAAAGGTCAATTCTTATGAAAATTAGCAAATACAAATTCAATCTTCTCGTTATAATTTCACAGTCGATTATTCTTTAAAGCCAAGATTGTCTTTAATGTATCTATTGAATTCAAACGAGTTATTTATAGATCTCCATGAGTTGGCGGGACACAGTTTGATAAGCTTAAACGTTATAAATATAGCAAATGGCTAGTGAACAAAAATAAAAGGAAAATTCATTTAGTAATTAAAGCCTGAAGACGATAAAAAATCACCCCTATCGTAAAATCTCGGATCTAATACGCACTCATGTATAATGCTCATGCTTGATTTACTCCGAAAGTTTTACTGGTAAAATGAAAATTCGTATATTATACCAGCCTTTTAAAATTACCTGGTGTTTGCCAAAGCATTGAATTCGCTTATTTTTTTTGTTTTTGCTTAATGTGTTTAGAAACGTGTAGATAATTTATTTTTACAACCATGATTTTTGGGTGTAAATTAAAGAAAATTTTAAAAAATTAAAATATAAAATACTAGGTAGATTATTGTGATTATTTATGTCAATCGATTAAATTATTAAAGTTGTTATAGGGAAATAAGGACTATATCTTATATGCAGATGTTCAAAATTGCCACAATTTTTCACTAGTCAAATTAGTAAACTCGTCATCGCAACCAACCCCCTATGGTCGGCATTTACAACGTCACCCCCCCCCACCACCTTTTTTGCTATCGAGACCCTGGTTAACACTCCCACTCGTTCTTATTCATACAACCACCACAGGGTAAACATCTCTTAGAATTACTCTATGTGTGTTATTCGCTAGTTGTATGGGCCTGAAAGGTTCTTCACTACTAGGTCCAGAAACCACTCAAGGTTTTTCTTCAATATCGCTAAGCCGCGCTTAGCAAAATATGTTTTTTGGCGCCCGTTCGCTTGGTGACCAACAAAACCTATACGCTCCTTTGCCCTAATAAGAGGCAGGAAACCAACCCTTTTCTTTCTGGACAAATACAGAAAGGGCATTTTGGCGCTCAATATCTTGAGCAGCACCCACAGCCCCCACAAGGCGCATTCACTTTTGCGCAAGGCATCGCGGAACGGGACCCAGGCTCCCAATGGCCTGTACATTTCCCAAACACTCTCTTTGATCAATCTCCACCCCACTCCACAATATCAAAATCTTCCCCTTTGTTGATTAATTAAAAAATTTTATATAAACGTTAAATTGTTTTACCTTTTTATTTCATACACCTTTGAAGAGAACTAACTTTGTCTTCCCTCCATTTTTTGTTGTTTTACAGGATATCATATATGTATAGCATTAATTAACTAGATAATCACAATAGCCCCTATCGAAACATTTCTTTTATTATAAAGTAAAAAACAGCTTCCTTGAGGATTTACAACCCTCATAACAAAAAGGAGCGATACTTGAAAACAACAGATAATTTATATTATACCCCCAACGTTTCATCAACTTTGTTGACTTCATCAGGGCTCAAATAGTTAACTTCCCTGCATATTTGTCATTTTTATAATTATTCTTTCTTTAAATTGAAAGTTTTTTTGCCGAGGGTAGCAGAATTTTTATATATTGAAGGAGACAATAAAAGAGTGTGTCTTATGCTGGAATTATAAATTTTATTTATAACGAGACTATAGTTAATTCCTGTGAATCAATTGTAATAGACTGACGAAGAAGACAAAGCCCTCGAAACTATAGTCTTGTTATAAATAAAATTTATAATTCCAGCAGAAGACACACTTTTTTATGATCTCCTTCAATTATTCTTTCTTAGTAAACATATCAAGGCAACTATTTGAGCCCTGAAGAAGTCAACAAAGTTTACGAAACGTTGGCAATAAAATATAAATTATCTGCATAAACGATATAGTCCTTATTTTCCTATAACAACTCCTGAAGATCGGCTTATACCCCGAAATAACAATATTGTCGTGCTAAACAAGCATCTGATGTTTTATTTATGTGAAACCTCTCTAGTATTTTATATTTTAAATTTTAAAAAATTTTCTTTACTTTATTTAAAATGTTTCACCAAGAACCTACACCATTCTCCCTTAACAAAATTTCTGTGTGTATGAATTTTGATACCGACAATAAATCAAGAATAGAAAGTCGTATACGTTAATTCTTTTTCTAAAATGTTTGTATTTGCAAAATAAAAAATTCATTAAATTTTCTTCTCTCTTTTGTAGCTTCACAACTTCTGATTCAAAAATACAGAAATTCACAAACAAATCGTATTTTCATATAGAGAGCAATCAAACTGTTGTAATGAGCTGAAATTTGGCCCAGATGTTTGATTTAATAAACTCTGCATTTCTCTGCCAAGTTTCCACTTTTTAGCTCAAATCAAAAATTCACTAAACAGACCAAAATTTGTGGACAGCGTGCCGAGTCTTGCAAAATCTTCCACTTTTTTATCCAATGTTATTTTTACTATATTTCTTCTTATTTCAAATTGCATAAAACATTTAATAATTAAACTTTAATTTAAACAAAATCGTAACATTTAATAATACTGAAAATTTTTTGATTCTGCGACATTTCAGCCCCCGACAAAACATCCCCCGACAAAATTTCCCACGACAAAATATCCTTCAGACAAAATATCTCATGACAAAATAACCCTTCCCCGCGTGAATCTTATGAGTAATGCAAATCGACTCTGGTTCGGTTAATATATATTCAGTTCGGCTCGGTTGGGTTCGTATAGCCCGAAAGTTTAGTCCGGACGGGGTGTGTTTCGGGCTCCCATTTTTTTTTCTAATCAAACACACATTGAAAACCGAACCAGCCAATCGTCGGGCGGGGTGTGTTTGGGGCTCCCATTTTTTCCTAATCAAACACACATTGAAAACCGAACAGCCAATCATCGGGCAGGGTGTCTCTTTTGTATTCTCCCTTATACTGGGGAATATTTTGTCAGAAGATATTATGCCGGGGGATATTTTGTCCTTTGTATATTTTGTCGGGGGCTGAAATGTCGCGGTACCAAATTTTTTAAAACATGTAATCAACGATATTATAGTTCTTCTCTAAGTGCCCAACCAGCATACTTCAGGACAGCTACCCGACACTCTGACCACTGACCCACAGTTGCCTCTCATATTATAGTTAGCTTCATTAAATTGGAATTGTTGCCCGTTCATGGGGCATATACTCTGTTAAATCATTCTTTAAGTCTTCCCTAGTCTAGTCTATTGGCAAGGCGCGAATGTGTAAAGAATTTTTAGATTTAAGCATTTCTGGCTGGAGTTCGAAGATTTTACGATTTATTTAAATTGACATACCTTTGTATTTTACTCGATACTCTCGGCAATCGCTGATTGCAGAGTGACCAAATTATCGAATTCACCCAAAAATACATTTTTTTTTTATTTGTGCCTTGAAAAAATGTGAAGCAAAAATACATTATCATTTTCAAACTTAATTTTTTTTTCATTTATAAAAGTCTGGATTCTGACACTCATGATACGTGAAAACTGAAGGTAGTAGAAATTTTTTCTAGCCCTAAAATGTTTGTATATATTTCCAAAATGAAGAAAAAGATTTTGACTTTCCTATTTCAAAATTTTTGAATTAAAAATGCAAAAAATCAAACCGCGTATGGAGAACTTATGAACGGTGCTAATGAGCTGAATTTTGTATTAATAAACTAGAATTTTCGCCAAATTTCCGCTTGATAAAATCGATTGCTGCCAAAAAGTACCAAATCACTAAAATTTGTAGACACTACTGACCCCTGACAAAATTTCTACTTTTCCTCGAATTTTCGATTAATTTTCATTTTAGATTGTCCATTTTACTTATTGTTATAGCTTGAAAAATTTTCTTACAATACTCTGCCTCAGTTTATCACATTTAAACTATTAAAAGGAATGGTCTTTATTTTATTATTATTTTCTAGTTTTCATTTTTGATAATTTTGTTTAAATATAATTATTTTATTTTTCAGCTATGGCAGCATTATATCCACAAAAGCAATTCTGGATAAAAATACTAACAAATGCAAAGGTATTTATTTTCATTCATTAAGATTAACTTCTAAAATAAACATCTTGGTTGTGCCAATTAATTTTTTTCCAACCCATACACTATATAATAAACAAAAATCATCACTTTCCAAAGTAAGATTAGATATAAGATATCCATCCTCCCTGCAGGAAATTCATCTCCCTATAATGATACATCCAGCCAAATTTTCCCTTCTTTATTCCTCACCCTATTTTGAACACCCCCTCCGCCTCCCTTTGAGGGCAATATAAAACGGCTGCACCCTCATTATACATTTAAGATTCCACCATCTATTCTCATGTGTGTTATAAGTAATAAAACTCTTTTTTTCTTCTATAAATTATCTTTCAAATTCGCTCGTTTGCCTTTCTAGTTTTATTTATTTAAGGTAGTTCTTTCACAAATGCAAAAATTCAAGAAGTCTTCGAAACTTGGAATTTAAGTAATTAAAAGTATAATAAACACACTGTTAAAATTTGAAGACGATTTACCACACCAAACATGACATAAATGCAATTAAAAATGACATTTTTAACATATGCTAGATTGGTAAAGAGTGGGAAAATGATCATTGTTTTATTTTTTTTTGTCACCATCTTGATGAAAAATTAATATTTGTTAGAATAAAATATTCGGGGTAACTTAAAAAAAAAAATTGAAATTATTTATCTACCTCCTAGTTTTGATAAAAAACAAACAAACATTTGGTCGATTATTTTTATTGGAGGGGATATAATATCAATAGGTTAGGTTGGAATCGATCCATTTATAAAGAGGATATAGTAGTGTGAGTGGACAGTCACGTTAAAAAGACATAACCTAAAATTTTACCACCGTTCATATGTATAGAGTGGTTTTGAGGCTAAAACTTTTTGTTTGGATTGTCGCGAAAGAACTACCTTAACAGCTTGTTTGTTCTGTGATTCTTTGTATCTTTTGAGTGTTTTTGTGATTTAAATATTAATTTCTATTTTTTATTCCAATATTTTAAATTTATCTTCCCCCCTTTTCCTAAATTAAATCCTGGTGATAGAGATACCCCCTAATTAAATTGAAAGTTTATTTTTGCCGAAAGTAGCAGAATTTTTATAAATATAGATAAATTGATGGAAAGGAAGCCGAAGGATAGTCAAATTTTGTTTTTCTCGAATAAAGTAAATTTATTGGATATTCATTTTTTTCATTACTCAAAAACCAACGTTTCGGAGGATTCCTTCTTCAAGGTTTAAAAGAGGTCATTGAGGGAAAAAATACAAGATATTTCTCCCTTCTCTCTTCTAGCAGTGCTCGAAATTTGTTTTTTCTCAACAGAGTTATCAATAGAATTTTTAGAGAATAGATTTTTTGTTTGGTTTTTGATGACTATGTTGAAAAAGAACGAATTTCGAGCACTGCTAGAAGACAGAAGGGACATAATATAATGTATTTTTCTCTCAATGAGCCGAGCCTCCTTTGAAACCCTGAAGAAGGAGGGGAAAATCATCCAAAACGTTGGTTTTTGAGTGATAAAAAAATGAATATCCAATAAATCTACTTTATTCGATAAATTTTTTTTCACTATCCTTGGGCTGCCTTTCCATCACTTTTCAATTATAATCTTATTTATTTTTGGAAATTTATTAGATTCGTCTCTTGTTCATTTCCCGAAAAAAAATCACTAAAATTTCGGGAAATTATTTTTACTAAAATTTTATTTATAAGTTCAACTTTGGATTTTTTTCACTAAAATAAAATTTCCATAGGATCCCTATTTTAATGGAATATAAAAATAAAAGTAAATGAATATTTCATGAGATATTAATTTACTATGAGTTAGTTTTTCTAGGTCACTTGTTTCAAAATTAATAAAATAAAAGAGGGAAAATTTTTCCAATATATATATTTCGGGCTATCAACCCATCTTCAGGAATTACAGAAAATAACCGTTATTTTCAGTTATTTTCTGTAAATCCTGGGTTGATAGCCCGAAATATATACAGGGTGTTTTAGGAGGAATAGTAAATATTTTGGGAGGTGGTAGTATAGACGAATTGCAATAAAAAATGTCATATGGCATGTGTCCAATTTTTATTGAGTGCAGAGATACAGCTGTTAGTATGTAACCCAATATCGGCATACTCAGCATGTGTAAATACGTCCGGGATGTTTACACGCTACAATACAGTAGACTTGGACAACAAATCACAATGTAAACTAAAGCACAACTTCCCAACTTGAACATCACTCTACTGCTGCAATTCGATAAATACGCCCAACCCATAGCAACCGGTGTACCAAGACACGAAATGAAAATACATTGAACTCAGCTGTATCTCTGTACTCGATAAAAATTGGATACATGTTATATGGCATTTTTTATTCCAATTCGTCTATACTACCGCCTCATAAAATATTTACTATTCCTCCTGAAACACCCTGTATATTGGAAAATTTTATCTCTTTTAATTTAGCCGCTATCTGACTACGGATTCTTTTAGAACTAGACAGAATAAGTCGGAAAGTACAAATAACATTTTAAACTACAAATTTGAACTGAAATTGAGTTTATGGACTCTGTTGTCTCAAATTGTCTCAAGGTTCGGTTCTATTCATCATCTCGGTTCATTTAGATAAAAAAATGGATTTCCGAACTAACTTTGAAAGGTTCGGTTAAGATATATTCAGTTCAGCTCGGTTCGGCTCTTATAGCTTCATTTCGGGCTGGCATTTAGGCTATTAGGTTGGCTAACGAGCCGAATCGAGCCGAACTGAATATATCTTAACCGAACCGGCAACGACTCATAGTAAATTAATATCTCATGAAATATTTATTTACTTATATCTTTATTAAAGATGTTTCACCTTGCACCAACACCACAATCTCTAATGGAATAAAAATTCTGAAAACGATACTTTTTTTTTAATATTTAGCTATTCAATATTAAAGAAATTCTTTTTTTAACTTTTTTGTTGATTTTACAGGGTACGGGTTCGTGGACTTTGAGTCGCCTGCCTCGGCTGAGGGCGCCGTCAAAGCCCTGGTGGGCAAGGGCATCCAAGCCCAAATGGCCAAAGTGGGTATCGCTGCGGCGCAACGTAGGCCGCCCACTACTGTACGTTGCATGCAGCGGCTCTCAACGACTCAAATCGTCTAAATCAACATTTCTCTTCTCTTTAACTTTCTATCATCTCTTTCTTTCTCATCATCATCTCTTACTTTCTCTCGCTCTCTTTTCACATCTATACATTTTTCTTTCTTCCTTTCACTATCTCTATTTTCACTCTACGAAAAATTGTCTGTTTGGTGTGTACGTACAGTGTTTAGATTGTTTGAAAATTGGCATAGTATATTTGGTATATTTGTATTTCTTCAAATTATTTTGATTTATTCAAAACTCATCTCTTTTAATTTACTTCTTTTTTTTTTTACTTTTCAAAAGTAAATTCTAAATTTTATTTATTTTAATTATTAATTTCAAAATATAAAAGTTCTAATGTCGATAGTAGCTGAGTTAGGATTTCTATAGAAAATCACGGCTATTGAAACCGTGGTGTTATGGTTGATTTTTATTATACTATATATCAGAAGGGTTGTATTCACCCCACTCGGGATTTGAATCCTAGCTACAAAAATGCAACCCGTGCCAATGGCATGTCTTCAAAGACCAACCAATGTGTCATACCCCCTTGATCAAAAAGTTTCAGGAATTTATTCAGAAAATCAAAATTACAAATTTATTAATCAAAATCGATATTGTATCTTTCAAAATACTCCTGATCGACTGTAACTCACTCATGCCAGCCTTGATCCAAACCTCGTTTTCGGTTTGGCCATCAGAGCCATCTTCAATTTTTTCATCATCTCCACTTGGCTGTTAAAAATCGTTCCCCGGAGCGATTTTTTGAGTCGACTGAACAGGAAGAAGTCGCAGGGAGCCAAATCAGTCGAATTCAGTTGCTGTTGGATGGTTCTTGGTCAAAAAGTTGGGGATGGCATTGTTCGATCGCGCGTTACTTGATTCCTACAAATCCGGTCTTTTTTGGCGCCTCAAAGCCAAATCATTAAATAAAATATCTTAAACGGATTCATAAACGATGTTCAAGTTCGCTGCCATCTCTACAATAGTTAATTTACAGTTTTCGCCTATCATTTCTTTGATTTTATCTACGTTTTCGTCGGTTTTTAATGTCGACTGAGTTCGTCATCCTCGACAGACTCACGAAAACTTGGTCACACATAAAAGTTTGTTTACGATAAAGTAACACTTCTTCTACATTTTCCCACCGTTTTTAACTCAAAATTTAATACAAACTCGCAAAGACGATTTCATTTTTAAAATCGTAAAAATCGAAAACGACTTTGATATTCCATACCGAAAACCGAGTATAAAAAATGTTTCGAGGATTGGATCAAGCGCTGGCATAAGTGCGCTGTGCGCTGCAGTCGATGGGGAGTACTTTGAATGGGACAATATCGATTTTGATGAATAAATTTGTATTTTTGATTTTCTGAATAAATTCCTGAAACTTTTTGATCAAGGTAGTATATTAGTAGATCAGAAGCCAATGCGATTAAGTCTATAAAACACAATTCATAATAAATTGATTTATTTGAATCGCAATCTTTTAATAATAAAAAAAAAATTAATAAACTTTTGAATTTGCCCTCCAATCCAATATATTGTTACGCTGATGATAGTGCCGTCCATAATCCTTGCAAAATAATCGCGTAAACTTCGCTTCCTCCATAAATTTAATTTAAGCAGACTTAAAAATTGGGTATCTCACAACTTGGTAAACGTTATTGCTGACAAGACATAGTTATCTAATTTCTAGGCGCGTAGATAGGGACCTTCCTGACATTTCCTTTGTTTCGAGTTCATTGGAAATTTGTGACAAAATATCAACGTTGGGTGTCACCCTGGCAGGGGCGGATCTATATATGGGCTTTTGCAAGCACGGCGGAACGATCTTAGGCCAGGGGGGTCAAAACTTGGAAAGTGATGTAGCCCTAACGGGGCTATGGGGGTTATGGAATACCCCCAGTAAACGGGGGGTCTGCTCCCCCAGAAAATTTTGAAGCAAATTGTTACAATTTAACTCGTTTTTACGCAGTTTGTAGCTGTGGTTTTATTTTAAAAATTCAAATCAACCATTTGTGTATCTAAGTCATATTAAATAAATAAAATAATTTATTGTCCTAATTTTTTTCCTATACCGCATACATCATTATAGAAAACATTTTTTTGATAAAATGGCTATTATTTTGATTAATTAGGTAGGGCTCCATGTAGTGTTAGCCCCTCCTCAAATTCACGGTCCGACTCTGCACCGTGGCGCCTGGACTTTCTTGAAATGACCACATTACTTCAGTAGCAAAAGCTGCATGTATAATAAGCAAGCTTTTTTTTCCCGATTTAGAATCATTAGACAGGAAAATTTTACAATTGAAGATTAAATCTTTGAGTGAAATATTTAACCTGACATATATATACTACGATTATTATAATACGACTACGATATACGAGATATATATTAGGGTGGTCCTTATTTTGGGTATTTTCGAATTTTTACGCTGGCAGAGTCTCATATGGTTCGAAATAAATAAAAAAAAATATCTTCCAAGTTTCAAGCCCCTATCTCAATTTTGGCCTTTGCCTCAGAGCTATGTAAGATTCCCATCTAAATAACATTTTTGCGTTTTTGACATTGAACGATCAATTTTTTATTCCTGGCAAAATAATATTTCAAAAAATTTGAATTTCTTTAAACTTTACCCTTATAATAGTGGCTATCCTTCGGAATTTTTTCAGATTTTTATTTATTATAATTTTGGAGTTACAGCTAAATAAAATACTGCCATATCTTAGTGTTAGTAAGTTATAGACTCCAAAATTATAATAGCTACAAATCTGTAAAAATTCTGAAGGCTAGCTACTATTATAAGGATAAAATCTACAGTTTCAATTTTTTTAAACCATTGCTTTGTCCCGAATAGAAAGATTGATCGTTCAATGCCCAAAACCCCATGTTATTTAGATGGGAATCTTACATCGCTCTGAGGCACAGGTTAGAATTGAGATATTGGCTTGAAACTTGAGGGATATTTTTTTTTATTTATTTGGAACCATATGAGCCTCTGCCAGCGTAAAAATTCGAAAATACCCAAAATGAGGGCCACGCTGATATATATGTAATGGGTTGAAGGAGTTATTCAGCCAAATCAAGGATTCACCCGGTCCAATAAAATTCCCAGAATAATTTATGGAAATGAAATGAAAGTGGAAGTGGAAGTAGGTGTACACGATTTTATATCGCGGTTTACCCCTCGATTTTCATAGAGGGTGAATACAACACTTCTGACATGTAATTAAAAATCATCCATAACACCTCGGATTCGGTCGGTAGTTGACAATATATCCAAGTTACAAATTAACTTTTTTTTTTCTAGTTTCAATTGTTTATGATTTATATTAAATTATTTAATTATTTTTTTATCATTTTCAAAAATTTGATAAATTCATTTATTTATTTTTTTATTTTATTTTTTGAAATTTTTATTTTAATTTAAATACTTTTGCATCAACTTCTCTTCTCTTCAATCTATGTATTATGTAATGAAGGCTAACAGATTGCAAATAATAAGAATAACATTTGATTAGAATGATTTATTTTTTGTTGATTTATATTTTTTTTGAAAATAGTAAAATAACAATTCATATTGTACTATAGTAGTTTTGTTTGTATATCTTACATAGTAGACTTTCTGTATTATTTTTCGTGTTCATATTTTTCAATATTCTTTTAACCATCTCTTTTAAACGTAAGGCTTTTATTAAAAGCCACCATTAACAGGTAAATCTTAGGATCATTGGTGAGAAAAACTCTAATAGACCCTTTTAATTGCAAATTAATACTTATTATTATATAATAATTATTAAAATATAAAATAATAATTTCAAATAAATTTCTAATTTACTTTTGATCGTTTCGCACTTAAGTAAAAGGATTATTTTGGTTACTAATTTTGGATATTTGCTAAGACAAAGTAAAATAGAATAAAATTAAATAACTTCGGAATAATGATACTAATACAGTTTTAATAATCGTTAATTTTAATAAAATTGATATTTATTATAAGTAAAAAATACATTTTTATATAATTTAATTATAATTTGAATAATTGCCAAGTTTTATATTTAATCTTGAAGCTTCTATGGTTGATTAAAACCTGAGTAATTTAGGCCAAATTGGTATTAAATACATGTTTTTGACGATCCCAGCCCTAATTTTGGAGTCTTTATTATTTACGATATTACTTATTTTTTAAGATTTGTCCGGGGTCAGATTCGAACCCGGGTCCCCTGGTTAGCAGGCTGGCACGCTTTTTTTTAAGGATTTATTAGCCAAAAATATTTATATACATTTTTTACAATAATATCCCTAACACTCCGGGATATGGTATATTATTTTAAGTTTAATCTACATTACATACAATGTATTCGTAGTTATTAGTTAATATATTTATTTACTTATTTACATACATGTTCAGTTTTTTTCCCTTCTTAGATTAAGGGATAGGAATATAACATTTTTATTTTGTATATATATCTATATATAACCAAACTTCTTGAGGATACAAATTCTCTTTTAAATAGGTGTTGGTTTTATTCTTTTTTGACAAAAAAAAACACATTTTTATCTTTTATTTTTCTTTATTTTATTTTATTGCTACCCAGGAATGTTTCGACATTTACAAATATGTCATCATCAGCCTAAAACATTTCAATCATTACACAATTTATATACAATGACAATTTCTCATCACACAACAACTCTCAAAAATAACATTATTTTTGAGAGTTGTTGTTGTGTGATGAGAAATTGTCATTGTATATAAATTGTGTAATGATTGAAATGTTTTAGGCTGATGATGACATATTTGTAAATGTCGAAACGTTCCTGGGTAGCAAAAAAATAAAAGATAAAAATGTGTTTTTTTGTCAAAAAAGAATAAAATCAACACCTATTTAAAAGAGAATTTGTATCCTCAAGAAGTTTGGTTACATATAGATATATATATAAATAAAAAATTCTCAAAAACTAATCAAGAAATTAATTTTTATTTTGTTTTACAAGGAAATGGCTTTAGAAAAAAAAAAAACCTTGTTTTTATTATTTCTTTTGGAAATTATTTACAAAAGGGATGAGAGAGAAGGGATTTATACAATAGTATATACTATATACAATAGCTCGGTCAAGTTTGACCTTTTTAAGGCTGGCACGCTAACCCCTAGCCTATCTGACCCCCCCCCAGTGATTGTGGAGTAATATTTCTAAGAGAATGTGAACACATTATTTTGTAAGGGTGGTTTGGATGCAAGGTCATTAATATTTATTATATTTTTTGTATTTGGTAGGAAAAAGGCGTTATTAGTTATCGTTCTTGACTACGAAGCGCTAGATTCTCAGGGTCCTAAAGACAGTGGCGTATTGTAGGGAGGAGGGGGGGGGGGGGGGTAGATGCCATATTTTCCGCCCTCTCACCTATTCATACATAGAATTTTCAATAAAATTTCATTTTACCCCAAATCTTAAAATTTTTAGAAACTAGAAAAAATATTTAATGGTAAAACATGTTTTAGTAGTCAATTTTCAGTTATTATCCATAAACGATATAATTACTTTAAGGATATTTAATGCACTATTCATTTAAAAATATTAAAAACATATTATTATCAGTCATCGTTATTATCTTTGATTTTTTGTTTATTTATATATTTAATTATATTGATAATCAAATATGTATATAAAAAATTATCATTATTAAAATTTAATACTTAATGCATCTCTAGAGACTTAGCACGTAGGTTTGTTTAGGGGCTCTGCTAACTAGTCGTGAATAGTATACAATATATATTCAGCAAAATACACCAACTTTGACATCACGACAAGTGCTCTATGCGAAAGTGCACCAAGCACGAAAATAGTCGCAAATCATCCAATAAACATCGTTGATCTTAAAAAAAATTTGAATTTTTTTATCTTAAAGACGCGCTCATAAGCTCGAAGTTATAAAACTTTTTCTAAAATCTGCCGGGCCCTATCAGAGTGCAAGTGCCCCCCCCCCCCCCCCCCCCCCGCTACGCTACTGCCTAAAGAGTAATAAATTGGTGGTTCATTTTGCACAAAAGGCCTAGAATTTTTATTTTTCCACCCCCTCTTCTAATTTCGGGTAGTTGATTTTTGCTTATATTATATTGATATCCCAAAAACGTATTACTGCAAAATTTCAATATAATCAGCTCGGTATAAGGGGGCGCATCATATCGTCGCCTTAGGGCCAGTTGTACTATATGTCGGTTTGTAAAGTCATTGTTAAAGTTGACAAAGGGTAAAACCTTAGAATTCGCCTTGTGTTCGGGCGGATGGCCAATCAGATGAAAGTGCGTGTCATCTGATTGGCCATCCCGCCGGCACAAGGTGAATTCTAAGGTTTTACCCTTTGTCAACTTTAACAAAGACTTAACATATTGAAGGAGACAATAAAAGAGTGTCTTCTGCTGGAATTATAAAAACTCACTTTCCATCCATACATTAATTCCTGTGAATCAATTGTAATAGACTGATGAAGAGGGCCCTCGAAACTATAGTCTTGTTATAAATAAAATTTATAATTCCAGCAGAAGACACATTCTTTTATTTCCTCCGTCAATAAATAAAATTTCTACTACCCTGGGCAAAAAAAACTTTCAATTTAAAGACTTTACAAACCGACATACAACTGGACAATTATTAGAGTATAAACCTGCTAACTCCAGTCGAGCTTTGACCTTCAAAGGAGACACGTCGAGCTGAACCTTGTACTGAGATAAGCATTCATTGATTACTTTTTTGTTTGTTTATTTTTTTCTATTATTTTTATTATAGAAATTATATACATATAACTAACCTGTATAGTAATAACTAATAAAATCCTACCCGGCTCATGGGGGAGTCGGGGGTAATGTTGGGGGATGTCCCTCAGACATCCCGGATACTGCGAAAAATAAAAACTTTTTTCAAGTGAAAGAATTTTTAGATACAGATGCGGGGCCATTTCAAATTATCATTGAATCTACGGAAAATAATATAGGAAAAATTCATCCCATGAAATTGGGTAGAATCATAAAGACCAATTTTGAAAACCTTCAAAATAACATTAAAAATATTTCCTATTCAGGCCAGAATCGCATAAGGATAGAGTTTGATACAGCCAGATCGGGGATATTTTACAGGGCAGATAAAAAACAAACAAAATTTAATATTGTTGTTATGAAAAATACTATTTTTCACATTTTTTTTCTACAACATAGGATTGTAATTTTAAATAGCAGTTTTACTTGGACGATGCTCCATCTCTTTTTCTTTTGAACGTTATTAATATTTCATATATGATAAAAAATGGACTTAGCAGGTTTACACTCTAAGGCGACGATAAAATACTTAATACCAAATCCAGGGATTTTCGCCCCCCAGCCTCCGCGTCACATTTTATTGGCTAGAATTACGTCACACTATTCCAATATCTCCCCCCCCATTCTTAATACAAAAAAATGACTGATAATTTCTATGAATTTCAGTTATACAACTATATTCAGAGAAATTAAATTTATTTAAAGGAAAATAAAGTGAGAAAGGTTGTATTTATGTGACGTCACGTTTTCTCTGCTCCCCTCCCCCACGTTTTTTTTATTGTAACGCTAAGCTATATCCAGATCCACCCTCCCGTCTTGTTGCCTATGTATTTTATGGATGACCTCTAGTTCATAATTTATTACACCATGCTGCCAAAACAAATGATTCAAGTTAAATAAAAGCATATAAAACTGATTTAATTTACGACTCCAGAAATAGGGTTCAAAGTGTATA
The DNA here is from genome assembly GCA_024734495.1 of Forficula auricularia. NCBI lineage: Eukaryota > Metazoa > Arthropoda > Insecta > Dermaptera > Forficulidae > Forficula > Forficula auricularia. The sequence goes on from JALMQS010000128.1 coordinate 21,701,208, forward strand.
AATTTATGAATATAAATACATTCAATATAAACGAAAACATCATCTCATATCTCATTAAATCAATTTATAAATTGTTCATAAAATAAAAACATTTTTCGAATTATTATATTTTCAAAATCATAAGAAAATAAAAGGGCTAAAAGAATTTTCTTTTAATAAATAAATAAAAATATATATATATAAAATCATTCAATGATCACGTAGAATTGTTTTAATGATAAATTCAATTATTATCGAGGGGTGAACCGCGATTGGAATTAGGTGTACACGTCTTTGGAATTATTTTTTAATTCATTAGATAATCTATTATTATCTATTGTCTTCTACTTGGAAATGAAAGTGGAAGTAGGTGTACACGATTTAGGTCGCGGTTCACCCCTCGATTATTCTATTGTTTAAATTGCTTACTTTATATTGAAGTGCTTGTGCGTGTGTTCGCAGCAACAAGAGCAAGACCCGACGAACCTCTACCTGGCCAATTTGCCTCCAACGTTCAAGGAGACAGATCTAGATGGACTTCTTGGAAAGTATGGCCAAGTAATTTCAACAAGAATCCTGCGGGACCCCCAGGGTCACAGCAAAGGGGTTGGTTTCGCGCGAATGGATTCTAAGGTAGTTGAATAGACCTTAGTCGGTACGATTCACTTAATTTTTTTGTTTTAATTATATCCTGTTTATAAATGTCTGAAAAGTGGAGAAAAATCATTTTCTTATAAGAAAATCTCCCCATTTTCAAATAAGCTAATCTCTTTATTTTTAACCGACTTCAAAAAAGGAGAAGGTTCTCAATTCACTGATTTTTTTTTTGTGTCTATGTTACCTGATATCTTCGCCAATTGTGAACCGATTTTGATTTGATGATTTTTTTGCATTGGGTTCAGTATAGTCTCCGATTGGTCCCGTTTTTTTTTTTCATTGGAATTGGACCTTTTTTGTTATGTTTGTTCACCCATACTTCTTTGTTTATGAACCGATTTTAATGATTCTTTCTGCGTTTGGATCAGTATAGGGTCAAGATACCTAACTATTTATTTATTTTATGTATGTTCAGCGAGAACTTTTTGCCACATGGACTGATTTCAATGATTCTTTTTTTATTGGAAAGGGGGTATCTTAGGGATGGTATGTTGCCATATTAATTTGATCAAGTTGTGATGATATATTCAATAATGAAATAACTAATAAATCTCGAATTCTTATGAACAAATAATCGAAATTATAAAATAAATTAAAAAACCCGTCTCTCTTTTTTGCTAAATAAAATACAAAATAGCATTTTTATTTCAATTTATTGAATAAAATTTCTTTTGTTTTCACATTGAGAAGTTGACAACTGATTCTCATAGGCTTCACTTAGCTCACCAAGTCTGAAGAATTTAATATAACTAATATTCATTCGAGATACAGCCTGTTGTTTTATCTAAAGAAAAGTTTCGGCTGAAGCTTCTAGATTGCTCATTTTCAATGAGAAATCTTATCTGAATGCATGACATTTCGACTCCTATTTCGATGGTGTTGGGGTAAAAGGGCCAATCTGCAATTTTCACCATTTTTCTAAAACTGATAACTGCGATACCAATTCATTTTTTTTGCAAGTTTATAGATTTTTTATGTAACGGTTAATGGTAAATATTAGCTATATTTAAGTATTATATATCCTTAAATTTAACTGATCACGTGGTTAATTACAAGACTATGAATGAATGTAAAATCAGATTGGCTCTTGTGCAAAAATGCAGATTGGCCCTTTTACCCCAACGCCATTGATTTCTGGAAACAAATTCAAGTACTGTGAGGGTGGCCTAGTAGATTAGACTAAAGAGATTCGCCCCCATAAACGATTTCAGAAATAGATTTCGAAATGTCGTATATTCTGATGAGATTTGTTCTGATGATAAAATGATTTTCAGAATGAAAACTGATTAGATTTTAGGGTCAAAACTGATGATTCACAAAAACATAAAATCAGAAACAAATTGAAATGTCATATGAGCTATCGAACGGTTGTTACTGAACTGAAATTTGGCACGCATACTTGTATTACCTAATTATCAGATTTATAATGTTTGATACGTGGAGAAAAATTATTTTCATGCATGCGTTTTTTCTGCCTGATTGTCTGAATTAAGAAACCTATCCACGATATCATAACAATGGATGATTGATGAAGGCGCTGATGGCTTATGTATAATAATTAGATGCTGTTTTGAGGTATGTAAGGAAGAGACTCCCCCGAAACCGTCTCGTGATTTGAAAATAAAACATCTAAACAAGACAATACATCTCATTATTCAACCAGAATAAAATTCCTTGTCTTCATTTGAACACTACATCTGGTTCAAAGGGCTTGCATACCTCAAAACAGCATCTAATTATTATAATAATGGATGTTCTGTATTCCTAAAATGAAGAACTGATTAGATTTTGACTACTCTAGCTATAGAACTTTCATAGTTTTTAAGGAATTTGGTGTTGGTACTTGGTGAAACATTTTTTAAAATTATTGGATAAAAATGCTTGGTAGGTTTCACATTAAGATATAAAAAAAAAACGAATTTATTTTTGGAGAATCTTTAATCTCGATATATATATTTCGGGTGACTAACCCATCTTCTGGAGAAACAGAAAGTAACTGACCTAGATAAGTCGAAATTGAATACAAGTCAATGGTAAAATTTATTTTTTAAGATAACAAAAGAGTAAATATTTAAAATTATTGGAGGGAGAAAAGGTAGGAAGTCTACTAAATATAAATATATATCGAGATTAAAGATTCTCCAAAAATAAATTCGTTTTATTTTTTTATATCTTAATGTGAAACCTACCAAGTATTTTTATACAATAATTTTATAGAACTTTCGCTTCAAAAATACAAAAATATGAAAAAAAAATCATTTTTCGTAACGGTTATAACTTATCAGTTGAAATTTGACACACATGCTTGTATTAATATTCTGCTTCTGTATGCCAAGTTTCAACTTTATAGTTCAACCGACAAAAATTTACAAATCATTAAAATTTTGGGCAGTTTACCAAGTCTTCAACTTTTCCTCAAATTTTATTTTTCAAAAGGTGTAAAAGATAAACAATAATTAGTAAAAAAAAATCAACTAACGAATTAGAAGTATTTTATTTATTTATTATATTAAAAAATTATTTAATTTAATTTGTAGTTTCATCGGTTGACAAACATCTGAATTATCGTGATATTTTTATTGCCAACAAGACCGCGTATAGTATACATTAAGACTTTTTTATTTAGAGAGAAAAAAGAGTTGTAGTAACTTAGGTACCATATTATTAACATTACTCAATCCGATCTTGGTATATGGACCGTTTATTTTGAAAGTGGTTTAAGTCCAATTTTGAAAAAAAATGAGCCAATTTCAGTTTTAGTTAGACATAGATGTCTTCTTTTTATATTTATAACTAGCTGAGAAGCCCGCCTTTCCACCCATTCCACCCCACACCCACCCGGGCCCCCTGCACCGCACCCACCCAGTTTTTGCATTTCTAGTTCCCTAGAGGCTCACAGATTATGTATACAAAATTTGGTTGAGTTTGGTCCAAACCAAAAATTTTCATATTTTGACCCCCCTTTTTGGGTAGTAAGTTTTTGCAATTTCTAGCCTTTTGGCTGCCCACAGATTATGAATACAAAATTGGTTGAGTTAGGTCCAAGGGCAAGAAAGATACGAAGCCTTTTGTGTTTTAGAACACAAAATCAAAAATCCCCCATTTTTCAGTTCAGGGGTCAAATTTCAAAAAAATAAAAAAATCTTCCCGAGATTTAGCATTAATAAACGTATGTACCAAATTTAAAAATTTAAAAAAAACTCTAGGAGATAGAGCACTTTAAAAATGTCAAAAATTTACCCCAAAATGACTATTAAGTACTCCCTTTCGGGGACAAATAGAGCAAAATACTGAAATAAGTTGTTATGTATTTCAATGCTTCATCTTTCTAAACTAAACCCATATCGATATCTTTTCTGGTTTAAGAGACCTTGAAAAACTCTGAAAACACATTTTGGGTCCCTTTCCCCCCTTTAGGGTTCGAATTTCAAAAAAATCCCTTCTTAGCACACCCATAAATCGTTGAAAAAATATACACTCCAAATTTAATCTTTCTAGATCAAGCGGTTTAGGCATCACCTTCTCTTTTTATATATATTAAGATATCGCAGTTAATAGAATACAATATCCTCATGAATTCGTCAAAATAAAAATATCGAAATATATAATATATAAATATATGTATTTATAAAAATATAAATACTAATATCTCGAAATAACAAAAAATGAACTTACACCACTTTTAAAATAAACGGTCCATATCTAAGTTTTCCTTTAAGAAAAAATTAGTTTATAAATTAATCTTAATTTAATAGAAATTTGGAGAATGTATCGTAATTCGTAATTAATAATATTTTTAATTTTTACAGGAACGTTGCGAATCCGCGATTCAATTATTAAACGGGACATCTTTGGCAGGAGCTAAGGATCCCTTGCTTGTCAAATTTGCCGATGGGGGCAACAAGAAACGAACTGCTCAATTTCGTAATCCTGATCAGCGGGCAATGGTTCCTCACGGAGGTAAATATACTCTTTCATTGTTTTTTAAGAAATAAACTTTTAATGAAATCATGAGCGTCTGCAGAGCGGTGCTGTTTCAAATTAGAGGGTGATTCATCCTTCTGTTCTCTCATTATAACTCTTTTATTTTAAGTCAGAGAGAAAAACCCTTCAAATATAATTTATATGATATATTATTGTCCATCTAAGTACCATATGCATTTGTATACAGGGTGCTCCGTTTAATCGCAACAATATGTAACTTTATATTTCTTAATGGAACACCATATATGTATATATTTATTTATTTTCATAGTAAATTAGATTCCCTTTAAAAAAGTATTAAGTAATAAGGGGTCTAAAATTATAAATTAGAAGTTTTTTACTTTTATTCGTTACATAGCTTACTTTGTTAATAATAATATGATACAAATATTTTATTCAACGAATAAAGGTAAATAACTTCTTAATTTATAATTTTAAACCCCTCATCAGTGGCGAACCTAGAACTTTTGCCGCCCGGGGCGGTCTTCAATTTGGCCCCCTTTCTAATTCAATCAAATGGTGGCTTTTATAAATTAATAAACATAAATAAATAATTGTAAGTGAGACAAACTATAGGTGGGTAACTTTTTTTACCATTGGATGCCATATTTAAATTAGGCAGTAATAAAGGAGGGAACATAAGTTGATATACGTATAAATGAAACTTTTATAAAAATACAAGATACTTTTTTAAAGGCCACAAGAAACTTAGAGTTTCCCCACCTATGAAACAAAACATATACATAATTTAGAAAAAAAAATTACCATTAAATATATTTTAATAGCTGCAAGACCCGCCTTCGGCGGCCCTCTTGCTAGCCAGGGGCACGCCCACTGGACCCCCAGCCCCACCCCCCGCATCATGCCCAGCCCCCGCCCCCACACCACCACCCCAACACTCCATTCCGCACCCCCCAACCCCCCTCTAGCACCCCACCACCGCCCCCACACCACAACCCGCAGCCCACCCACCTCGGACCCCGCACCCCATCCACCCCGTGCCCTCCAACCCTGAGCATCACACCCCCGCCTAGCCCCCTGGACTCCACCCCGCACCCCGACCCTACTCCGCCTCACTCCTCACCCCACCCCCATTCCACCCCCGCGCCCAGTTTTTGCATTTCTAGCCTTCTAGTGACCCACAGATTATGTATATAAAATTTGGTTGAGTTTGGCCCAAGAGAAAGAATTTTCATTTTTTGACACCCCCCCCCCCATTTTGGGTGGTTAGTTTTTGCATTTCTAGCTCTCTAGAAGCCCAGAGATTATGTATACAAAATTTGGTTGAGTTTGCTCAAAGGGCAAGAATTTACATTTTTTCACCCCCCCCCCTTTGGGTGGGTTTTTGGGGAAATTTTTTTAAACAAAAGTTGTCAGAAATCACATCCCCTACAACTTTGTTCATCATAAAATCTGCCGTAGGGTTAATAGTTTAGGAGTTATTTGATAATTTTCATTCGTGCGCCCCCCCCCCCCCCCAAACCCCCTTCTGGGTTCAAATATCAAAACGTTATATTTTATATTTACAAATAAATAATTTCATTTCTTTTGGAGAAACAAACAAATTGTATACATAATATGTGTTAATGTAAACAATTATTTTGAAAAATGCCACCCCAAAATATGTCTCGCCCGGTGCGGACCGCCCCCCCCCCCCCCAAGCACGCCACTGCCCCTTAATACTTTTTTAAAAGGGAATCTAATTTACTATCAAAATAAATAAATATATATAGGGTGTTCCATTAAGAAATATAAAGTTACATATTGTTGCGCTTAAACGGAGCACCCTGTATACAAATGCATATGGTACGTAGATGGACAATAATATATCATATAAATTATATTTGAAGTGTTTTTCTCTCTGACTTAAAATAAAAGAGTTATAAAGAGAGGACAGACCGATGAATCACCCTGTATACTTCGAAATACTCCCATTATAATAAATAATTTAAAATTTCACGGAGCCTATTCGAAAAAAAAATGAATATCCCTTTTCTTGGGAAAAAATACTTTTTATCATGGGGGTGTGAAGTTGATATTAACTAGATTTAGGCTGAGTTTTTTAATATTCAATTTAAAATTATTGTACATGAGGGTGTGGTAAAACTGAGTCAGAGTCCCTGTGACGTCACATGTAAACATTGCCCTCATTTTCGTTGCCAATAGAGTTCACCACCCTCTCTACCTCACCCTCCCCAAAATTTAAAACACTTCTAATATACACTGCTGTGCAAAAAAATCGGGCCATCAATAAAAAGTTTATTAAATAGCAAATTATTTTTAAAATTTTTACAAATAATCATGTAATTTGTTTTACTAACTCTTAAGCCTCCCATTCACACTTCAACTTGTTGTCCAGGTTCAAGTTGAACAGTGTATGGGCAGGTTGAGAGACCAAACCGAAGTGTTCAACCAGGTTGATGAATATCAAAACACTCTTGATAATTTTGGACGGAGCCTGGTTGGACAACAAGTTAAAATGTGTATGGGGGGCTTTAAACTCAGATATTCAATAAATAATTTTTGAATTAAAAAAAAAAAAAAAATAAGTAAAATTAAATTAAAAGTTAACTGAAAGTAATGGAAGGCAGCCCCAGGGGTAGTGAAGAAAGAAAAAATGATCACACATCCAATAAAATACACCTTATTTGGATATGTGATAATTTTTTCTTTCCTCACTACCCCTGGGCTGCATTACTTTCACTTAAAATTTCTACCAATCCGTCTCTCTCCAGAGAAAATTTCGTGCAAAAAAATTAAAAATAACAATTACAAATTATCATACTTTCTCAATATCACTTTACATTTAAATAAAATATTAATAAAAGACCAAATTCCATTTGAAATATCAATAAAATGGATCGTTTTGAATTAAGCATCATTGATAGATAGAAAAATAAAATATACAAAATGGATATTTCTGAAGTTCACCAGTTCAAATTGTGTGCCTAATTAATCAAGGGCTAAGTCAACAACAAGTGGCAAGTGTTTGTGTTGTGTTTATGTTTTTTTTCATCATAGGCTCCACGAGGAGCGCTTGATGAAAGTCATGATTTAAAAAATAAACAAATAAATAAAAACTTGCCCTCCAATCCGGTACATTGTTACGCAGATGACAGCACCCTACATAACGCCCCTGCATCGCATAAAAACCGTGCAGACATTGCCTCTTCAATTAATTTAGACTTATGCAAACTTAAAAACTGGGGATCCCAAAACTTAGTTAACTTCAATGCAGGGAAAACTCAGTGTTGCCTTATTTCTAAGCGCGTCGACAGAAACCTCCCAAACATATCATTCGACTCAAACTCACTAGAATTCAGGGATAAAATTTCAATGCTAGGCGTAACTCTAGGGTCTGACCTTTCATGGAATGACCATATCTCAACCACTGCTAAAGCTGCAGCGCGCAAGCTTGGTCTCCTATTTAGGTCTTGACGCTGTTATACTCCCAGTCAACTTCTTATACTGTATAAGGCTCAAATTCGTCCCTGTCTCGAATATGGCTCTCAACTGTGGAGGGGTGCCTCCAAGCATTCTCTTGCTACAATGGATGCAATTCAGAAGCGAGCAATTAAACTAATAGGAGACCCGGCTCTAACCAACTCACTCGACTCTCTGGCTCACCGAAGAACCGTTTCTGCCCTTTCCCTGTACTACAGATACTATCACGGTGTCTGTTCAGTCGAGCTGAAATCAATTATCCCCCCTAATGCCCTCTTTACGCGAAACACGCGGTTTTCTAACGCTCAGCACTCCTTTGCTGTCAAATTGGATAAAAGTCGAACAAGCGCTTTCGCCAACTCTTTTATCCCTATGACCTCCAGAGACTGGAACTCGCTCCCTGCCACCATCTTTCCCGCGACTTATAACCTTCAGCTATTTAAGACCCGTATCCACAGATACCTTCGACCCCCGAACAACCCATAAAATTCTTTCTTCTTTTCACGATGGAGGGGCCAACCCAGGCCTTTAGGGCTTGCACCTTTTTGGTGTAACTCCTTCTCTCATCATTATCATAAAAAAAAAAAAAATAGAATAAAATATATAAATAAATAAATAAAACAAATATACAAAGTAATCCTGCCGAGAATATGTCAGAAATCAAGTCCAGCCATGATCGTCGTCTAAAAACTCGCCAACCCGCTCTTACGCCTTTTTTTAGTAGTGTTCGCTTAAAGGAGGATTTAAATTCATTTAGAGCTAGACTCGTAATTTCCTCCGGAATTTTGTTAAAAGCGCACACCTTGACCCATGAATGTGTTGTGATATGCCTTTTCGACATGTTACATAAGTCTACGCGGAAGCATTAGGCTTATGTAATTACGGAAATAACAAAGCTTGGCCTGATTATAATTATATTTAAGCGATGAGTTTCTGATAATAAGGGCGGATGACTTATGATCGAGAACCCTGTCACATCGTGCCTCTGTACTTATACTGAATAAACCTTGTATTAAATAATACATCTTGTTATAATCATTTACTACCCCCTCACCCCTAGTATATTATAACAATTGGCGCCCCCACCCCTAGCCATATTATAACAATTGACGCCCTCGCCCCTAGCCATATTATAACAAATGAAGCGTTTACCTTTTGTAAACGAAACCTCGGGATGGCAAGTTTATTCTTGAATCTAGTATCGAATTCATGCCTGTCACTATTCTTTGCAAACTCAGTAATATTCTTCTGCACATATACCAAGCATTCGTAAATGTATAGGGATGCCACCGTCAGAATATTTATCTCTTTAAATTTTTCCCTAAGAGACATTTGTGAACCCAAATTATAAGTACACTTTCAATAAGCAATAATTTCAATAATGTTTTGTTACTTGTAAAAAAATTTAAAATAATTTACTATTTAATAAAGTTTTTATTGGTGCCTCGATTTTTTTGCACCGCAGTGTATTTATTTATTATGCTTATTATTATGCTGCTTATTATTTATTATGCTTATGTTGCGGAACCCTCGGTACCCAGAGGCGTAGCCACGGGGGGGGGGTCAGACCCCAAGGCTGGGGCTCATGGGATTAGTAACGGCATCGACAAACCGTTTTTTATGGCAAACTAACCTTAATTAAAATTATTTCATATGTTTAATCAAGAATTATATTCATTTTTAATTTCTTGAAGTACCTATTTGTTTTAATAAAAAAAAAATTCCCACTAAATATTTTGTTTCGAGAATGAAAATTTTCTGGCTACGCTATTGTCGGTATGTGAGACCTTATCCCAATTGGCCGCTTTTTTACATTTCTTAATTTATTTTAAATATAATTCATATATTATTAAATTTGTAATCTAATGTTCTTGATTTTATTAAATTGATAAATAAATAGTACCCACTCTGTGTATGAATATATCATTAATCGATAACTCTAATAAATTAATATCTTTTCAGGAGGATTGCCTTCAGGTGGTTGGGGCCGTGCTGAACCTCAAGAAGGAGCCCAAGTAACTCCTTATGCTGATCATTCTGCTCATAATGGAGCAGCACACCCGATGATAAGCCAATATCACCGATCAAACTACAACAACCTTGTACAATCATACTCTATGCCCCATTCTTGGGTACAAAGCTTTTAACTCTATTTATATATATCTACTAGGGTGGCCCTTATTTTGTGTATTTTCGAATTTTTATGCTCCCAGAGACTTATATGATTCAAAATAAATAAAAAAAAAACATCCCCCAAGTTCCAAGTCTCTATCTCAATTTTAACCTTTGCCGTACAATGATCTAAGTTTCCCATCTAAATAACATGGGCTTTTTGGCATTGAACGATCATTTTTTTATTCCGGCTAAAGTAATGGTTCAAAAATTTGAAACTCTAGACTTTATCCTCATAATACTAACTATCCTTCAGAATTTTTACGGATTTTTACCTATTATAATTTTGGAGTTACATCTAGATAAAATACTGCTATATCTTACCGTTAGTAAGTTATAGACTCCAAAATTATAATAGATAAATAAATGTAAAAATTCTGAAGTATAGCTACTATTATAAGGATAAAGTTTACAGAGTTTCAAATTTTTTGACCCATTACTTTTGCCTGAATGAAAAATTGATCGTTCAATGCCAAAAATCCGATGTTATTTAGATCCTGTTCGGCAAAGGTTAAAATTGAGATAGAGACTTTAAACTAGGGAGATATTTTTTTTATTCATTTCGAACCATATGAGCTTCTGGTAGCATAGAAATTCGGAAATTCCCAAAATAAAGGCCACCCTAATATCCTACTTATATATCTATTACAAGCTTAGCTGATATCTAATACTTTTTTTTGTAAAATGGGATTTATTTCTGAGCTATAGGGAACTTTAAAGAACATGTTTGGTGTTATTCTTTTTCAAATTTATCGCTGTTTAATGGACTATTATTCCTAATATTTCCTATTGTAGCATTCAACTAGATTCAATTATATTTAACTATATTTATATTTTCTCTCTTCATATTAAAATTTTTTCTTTCTTCTCTAATTTTAATTTAATTTTCTAATATTTTGATAGATTCCAAAGTAATATAATTAATATTTTAAACGAACATAATTCCTTATCTAGTTGGTTTCAGCCATATCTCATTAATATACCGTGTGTTCATTTTCAAGTGCTAGTCCAAGAGCTGGTGACACATTTTGACTACGGATTTGACCCAACTAGCAATAATGCGTAATAGTACCCTCTATGATAGTTGTACAGGAAATGGCCAGTCTGGCTGGCTGTAGCAGGTGGACCAGGTACTGCGCATGGTGTGAGTGCGGTAAAAAATACATATGTGTTAAAAAATATTTTTGACCCACAATGAAATTATAAAAATTGTAATTTATAGTCAATTATAAACATAATAAATTCAGTTGAAAAGTTTTTGTTTTGCCGAGAGTAGCAGAGTTGTTGATTCACAAAGAGAAACAAATAAATAATATATATATACAGATATATCATCTTGATATATATGTGTATATGTTTATTTGCATCAAGCAGAAGACAATCTCTTTGTTTCTCTTTGATAATAAATTCACTCCAGGCCATTTGAGTGGTGGAACGTGGAACCAGACCACCCCAAAGTGTATTTTTACAACATGAAAAAAAATATTTTTGATGCTATTTTTTGAATGTTGTAAAAATACACTTTGGGTGGTCTGGTTCCACGTTCCACCACTCAAATGGTCTGGGGTGAATATATTATGTTTATAATTGACTATAAATTATAATTTTTATAATTTCATTGTGGGTCAAAATTTTTTTTTAACACATATGTATTTTTTACCGCACTCACACCATGCGCAGTGCCTGGTCCACCTGCTATAGCCGGCCAGACTGGCCATTTCCTGTACAACTATCATAGACGGTACTATTACGCATTATTTCTAGTTGGGTCAAATCCGTAGTCAAAATGTGTCACCAGCTCTTGGACTTTGGGCATTATTGCTAACTTTGTTATTATTGGAGCTATGAAGTAAGTTAAATATTGCCTAACTCTAAGAGTATTTTAAGGTAATTGCAATGGTGGAAGCAGAAAAACAATTCAGTTCAAGATTTTAAGTTATTAAAAAAAAAATATTTTAATGGCACACTAATTAATTATACTTTGATAGACAATTTGATTTTAAATAAGAAAATTTTAATAACTCGACAAAAAATATACACACACCTTTTTCAGAATATTGTTTGAAAATGTTAATTGTCAATGTTGAAATTATTTATAGCCTGAAGTCCAAAATAATATTAGTTCAAAACATGTGGATTTAATAAAAAAAATACATAAACAAAAACAAAAAAATCTGAAATAATGAAGTTATTTATGTATTAAATTACGTATGAAAAAATATATATGTGCTTTAAGATTATATTCTCACTATCATTCTATTAATATTATTAGTAGAATCTTGCTATTATTCCATATGTAATTTCACTATTTCAATAACTTCTATATTTCTTAATTTTTAATTATGACTTATTAAAACTTTTTTTGTTTAAAATCACATTTTCTATCAAAGTATAATAAAACATGTAGTGTTCCGTTTCAAAAAATTCGTTTTTGTTATGATGCGCAATTATTTTCATGTTTTCACCATTCCAAGTGTCTTAAACATTAGGTACTTGTTGTCTATTTAATTTACTTGGCAGCTCTATTAATAGCAAAGTTAGCATAGTGTGCACTTTAAAATGACACCATATATACAGGGTCCTGCAAAATGTATTAAACATTTTAAATGTATGCTAATAAATTCAGAAATAAAATAACTGAAAATATTCATCATTAACTAAATCAGGGCTTTTCATTTTCAAATTTTTCGAGCTAATATACACAATTTCGACACCAGAGTCATTTTGGCTTACCATTTACTTAGGAGTTACCACATAGCAAGAATAAGCAAACCTCAAGAGCTCTGTCGCTTTTAATTACAATAAATACCATCGGAGTAACGAGGAAGTGAAAATTTGATATTTTTGCTAATGGGGTCAAAATTTGTAGCCATGCCACTGCTTCCATCCTTGGTATTATTAAATATTTATTTACTTTTTATGTAATTCAAGTGATTAAAATTTTATAAGAAGCTTAAAATAATACATTTCGCTGGGCCCTGTATAAACCAACAATGCTTACTTTTAACGAGGCTTGGGACAGCTTATCTATCTGGTTGATCTTCGAAAAAATCTTTTGTATTTCTCCAGAGCGATATAACGGCTGCCTACTAAATTTTTTAATAAAAAAATTGTTAATAACTAGGTTAATAGGTTAATTTCGAATAAAAATCTTTGTTTTGATAAAATTTTAATAAAAAGAATATTAAGATTTTTTCTCATTATAAACACATTTATTTAATACAAAAACGATTTCAAGAAATAAGAGTTGGAATTCTACACTAGTGCTTTTGCTATATTCTTTTGTCTGCAAATAACTTTTTATTTTTACATTTATGAATAACTAATTAACTAGACTGTCAAATCTATTGAAAAATGTATCATTCGATTCATAAAAGTTGAATTATTGATCTGTATAAATTTGTTGAAAATGTTATAATTCGGATAGAAGTTATAGCCCTTTTAAAAGCTCGGCCCATTTATTTCCATGTTAAAAGGACAATTTTCAAAAATTTATTTCTCGGTAATGGGACAGACGATCAACTACAAATTTCGGGAATAAATATTTAATGTATCAATGATTCGATGGTAAAAGTTTGAGAATTTTCTTATAAAAATGATAAAAAGTCATGAACCCCCTTAAATATTTAATTAAAAATATCTGTACCCGAATATATTTATCTTATCATTTAATAAAACTCTGTAAATGTTTATTTTATACAATTTTTAAATGTTAATTTTGGAACACAAATTGATTTTATTCTGATTGTTTTATAGATGCCGCAGTATACTGTAATGCAGCCTAATCCTCATATGCCACAAGTCGACATTTTGCACCAAGGGGATCAGTCCTCAATGCAGTATCTTCCTCAACTTACCGCTCATTTGTCCACTTTGCAATTGGGGCAACCCACTTCGGTAAGATTTTTTTCTCACTACTTAAACATATAATAATACTCTATTAATTAATGATACATTTTTTTTTTTACAAAGCTTTTACTTATCAACTCACATTGTTCTTATGATGGTAAAATTTTGTAATCGAAATATCGACCACTTTCCGACAAGCTAGTGCTCTGAAATTTTGTAGACATGCATAAGTCGCGATGCAATAATCAACAATCCAAAATGGGGGAGGATCAAAAAATAGAAATTCTAAGTAGGCCTTTAGATCTATCACAACCAAAATTTGTACAGTTAGTCTGTGGGACACTAGAAACTATTCATGGAAAAACCAACGGCCCAAAATATGGGAGATTTGACACGTCAGAAAAACAAATCTAAAAACTAGGGGCCGCACAAAGAAAACTTTAAGACATTCGCTTCATGAAATAAAAATAATCCATTTTGAAAATGATTGTTTTTTACTTTACCATACAGGGTATGGTCAAGTATTGTAATCGTGCATGAAAAAAGTGTTTTTTTTCCTTCTTTTATTCGAAATATCTCAAAAATGGCTCAAACTATTTCGATTAAAAAAATTGAGCGAAACCATGGCATTTCGCTCTACAAAAAAGCTCTAATAAGTGAACATCGAAAAAATTATATTTTTCGAGATAATAATTGTACCGGCGTACACCAGGGTGGGAGAGCGTGTAGGAGGACTGAAGGGCCGGACTGAATAACAGCTCTTCAGTTTGGGTAAATGAATCCAATTTATATAATCGAAAAAACAATTATTTAATGTACAAAAATGAACATACAATGGCTGTCGAAGCTTCGACTTTTAGATGTGTGTATATGGTTGTTTGAGCAAGAGAGAACGAATAAAGAATAAAAAAGGCCGGCAGGCAGCGCACATGCCAACCGGACTCGCGACTTAGACGCCTTCTGGTGGCAGACTCCTAACCAGAGTCACACACACACATAGGGCGTCGCGACGTTCATTTAAGGGGGTGTAGCGTCCGAACATCCCGCCCGCCATGACTGCCTGCGGTCATCATTGACTCGGAAGGGGACACAGCTTGATGAGTGGTCTAATAAATGTTCCGCTTGTCGTCCTTACTTCAGCCACGCGGACCACACCATCAGGACCGGGAAATATCCTGGTTATGCGTCCTAGGGGCCATGAATGTATTGGTGCCTGGTCGTTCTTGATTAGCACCAAAATTCCGGGGGTGATGACTGTCTCAGGGACCAGCCATTTGGATCTCTGTTGCAGCGTATGTAGATATTCAAGATGCCATCGCTTCCAGAATGAATCTCTGATGCGCTCAACGAACTGCCAACGCTTAAAGCGATTTCCGGGAATATGATTTATGTCGGCAACGGGAGGGGCATTTAGCGGGCGTTGGATAAGGAAATGTCCTGGTGTGAGAGCTGTGAGATCGGTGGGATCTGATGACAATGGGCATAATGGACGGGAATTGAGAATGGCTTCAATTTGAGTCAGTAATGTGGTAAATTCTTCATACGTGAGAAGTTGAGTTCCCATGACTCGACGAAGATGATTTTTAGTGGCCTTGACTGCGGCCTCCCAAAGTCCACCGAAATGGGGGGCGGATGGTGGTATAAATCGCCAATCAGTTCCAACAGTGGATGCAGCTGCAATGATGGTAGATTGGTGGTGATCAGTGGCGAGGAAACGGGAAAGTTCATTAAGCTCTCGATGAGCTCCCACAAAATTAGTCCCATTGTCACTAAAAATGACTTCACTATTTCCTCTCCGAGAGACGAATCTTCGGTAAGCAGCAAGGAAGCAGGCAGTGGTGAGATCTGAAGAAAGTTCCAGGTGCACAGCTTTAGTAGAGAAACACACGAAGGCGCAGACGTATGCCTTTGTGACTCTGGCACCCCTGATTCTTCCGGTGGTGATATGGAATGGTCCAGCGTAATCCACGCCGACCCGGCAAAAAGGAGCGAAGGCCTGGAACCGATCAGCGGGTAAGCTTCCCATAGGCTGAATGACAGGTTGGGGTTTGCACGAATAGCAACGGTTACATCTGGAAATGCGATGACGGGTGACATTACGTCCATCGAGTATCCAAAATGCTTGACGAATAAAGGCGTGAGTGGAGAATGCACCGGCGTGTAAATTAAGTTTATGTGCGTGATCTATGACGAGATTCGTGAAATGATGTGATTTTGGTATCAATGCAGGGTGTCGCTGTTCGTATGCTAGGCCGGAGGCAGACAAGCGGCCTCCCACACGCAGAACATGATCTTCATCAAGAAACAACGCGAGCCGTCGCACTAGGCGGTGACGAGTGCCCGGCTTCGCAGCCTCTTCCCTCTCAATGGGTAAGGTGATCGATTGGACACGGCGAAGAATACATGTGAGTGCACTTTTCAACTCATTCGTGGTGATAGGGCCATGCTGACGTACTTTCCCGGTATGGGATGCCCTGGCGTTGTGGAAGAATCGAAGGCAATATGCCGTCACTCGCTTAAGGCGGTCGAGAGAGGAGAAACGTTCCTCGAATTCAAAGGATTCTGAACGAACCAATAGATTAAAGACAGGAGAAGCCCGTTCCTCCGCTAATATTTGCGGGATGTTGGGATCGGATAGACATCCCGTCGGCCATCGATAAGGTGGAGTCTTCAGCCACATGGGGCCCGTCCACCACAAGGGATGATCACGCAATTCTCTTGGAAGCAGTCCGCGTGAAGCACAATCAGCAGGATTTTGTTCGGACGTCACATGACGCCATCGCGAGGGTGGAATGATGTCTTGTATTTCAGAGACCCGATTTCCGACGAATGTCTTCCATCTGTGAGGCTCGCCTGCAATCCATGCAAGTGCAACGGTGGAATCGCTGAAGGCGAATACGGAGCTAATTTGGAGATCGATTAACTGTGTGCAAAGCATTTGTATGAGTTTAGCAAGCAGATGAGCAGAGCACAATTCCAAGCGAGGAACATTTACCTTCTTAAGTGGCGCAACGCGGGGCCTCGAAGCAAGGAGCGCGACGTCAGGGTCCCCGTGAGGGAGGGCGGTGAGCAAGTAGACCACCGCGGCGTACCCGCGTTCGGATGCGTCACAGAATCCCACCAAGGAATTAATTGAAGAAGGAGCTTTCACGCCCACAAGATGGCGAGGGATAGTGATCTTAGCGATTAGGGGAGTTCGCTCTGGAATCGGGTCCATGCTTGTATGATGTGATCAGGAGGAGTTGAGTCCCAATCAAGCTTTTGTATCCACAATTGTTGAACAAATAACTTGGCTTGAAATACGACCGGTCCCAACCAGCCAGGAGGATCAAAAATCCTTGCGAGTTGAGAGAGCATCGATCGTTTGGTGCATGTTCCTGTGGGTGTTTGGACCGAGTAGGTAAAATGATCCAATTCAGGATTCCATTCGAGACCAAGAATCTTCACGACAGGGTCACGGTCAAGGGTGAGAGTGTCTGATGACGATGGGATGCGAAGATGATTGACTGGAAGTCCCTGAAGAAGGGTAGATGAATTAGCAAGCCATTTGCGTAATTCGAACCCGCCCGCCATAAGGAGGTCTGCCAATTCGTGACGCAAACGAAGTGCTTCAGTTGTGGATTCGCAACCCGTTAAAATGTCATCAACATATACATCTGATTGAAGGATACGGGATGCGTTCGGAAAGCGATGACGCTCATCAGTGGCTAGTTGTTGAAGTGTGCGTAATGCGAGGTATGGAGCCGAAGATACGCCGTAAGTGACCGTAGTAAGACGATATGACGATATAGATTCTTGAGGTGAGAACCGCCATAGGATGCGTTGATAATCCCGCTGATCCCCTCTGACAAGAATCTGACGATACATCTGGCGGATATCGGCACTAAATACGTATTTATGAAGACGGAAGCGGTTGATGAGTGCGAAGATGTCAGCCTGTAGTTTTGGACCGGTAAGAAGAATATCATTCAACGATTTGCCAGATGATGTTTGACAGGAGGCATTGAAAACGACTCGAATTTTAGACGGAGGATCGTCCGGGCGATGAACAGCATGGTGCGGAATATAGTAAGGTATGTGAGATGGAAGTTCGTTAGGAGGAACCAACTCCATGTGACCACTGTCCAGATAGTCGCGCATGAATGAGTGATAAGCTTCTTTAAGATCTGGTTCTCGTTGAAGCCGGCGTTCCAGACGATAAAATTGTTGCGCAGCACTATGGTATGAATGACCTAGCCCCGAATCGAAAAAGGGCAGAGCAACGCAATATCGTCCGCTTTTCTCTCGGCTGGTGGTCGCACTATAAATCTCCTCGCACTGCTTGTCGGCAGGAGACATGGGAAGAGAGATGGACACTTGGTCGAGTTCCCATAATCGCGTGATGGCGTCTGTTAAAGAGGGAGAGTTTTCTTGAAGTGGCGTCGATGATGGTGCGATTGGTACGTGAAATTTGCTAGACTGTGAAGAATCTGGACCGCAAGCTGTGAGATCAGTCACGACCGAGTGGTGAGACGTGCAAGCAGGTTTTTCTTCATTGTCGACGGTGGAAGAATGAAAATGCACATGGCGCGACGGCGGTGGATACCCATAAGGACCTATCAGGACCCATCCGAGACTAGTTTCAAGAGCAGTTGGCGACTGACGACGGGGCATAATTTGGCCGGGACGACAAAGAAATGGAAACACGTCGGCGCCCAGAAGCAGATCAATGTCTAGTGGTTGATGGAACTGGGGATCCGCCATTAAAAGATGTTGAAGATGAGGCCAATTTGTTCGAGAAACGTTTTGAGGAGGAATAAGGGGAGAAATTTGGGGGGTGACGAGAAATTCAACGCGTAGATGTGGAGGATCGCCATTATGAAGTATATTGGCACTAATAATTTGGCGAGCAGGAGGTAATGAGATATTACCCAATCCATGAACAGGAAGATGAGTAGGTTTTGAGTGAAAAGGGAATTGACGGGCACACGCGGAGGTCATGAAGCTGGCACCACTCCCGGAATCAAGCAAGGCGCGGACGGAGTGTTGGTAACCATCCATATCGATGATGGTCACTTGGGCTGTAGCGAGGAGTATGCCATGCGGACGCGGGATAGAGGTTGAAGAAGCATATGACACCGGGTAAACTGGTAATAGTCAATCTTCTATTCGGGATGTCGAATTGGATGTTTGATTTGCTTCAAGTCCGTGTGAGGTTGCGAGTCCGGACAAGTACGCACATAGGAGAGTGTTGTGCCGAAGGCCGCACGCGAGACAGGCGCGAGGGGATGTACATCGAGAAGTATGATGATGTGGACTGAGGCAATTTTCGCATAAACTCTTCTCTGAAACGGCTGAGTACCGTTGCTCAGCTGACAATCTGCGGAAGGTGGAACAGGAGAAGGTAGAGTGCTCGCCATTACAATACTGGCACCTGCCACCTCCAGATGACGATGTAGTTTGGTGATAAACGGCACGTGAAAAGCCAGGGCTCGATCGAGAGGTTCGGCGTCTTGGCGGTGAGGGTGGTGGGGTAGGCGCTCTTGGTGGTGGTGGGCGAATTGATGAACGACGCTGAGGTGAGCCATGCACAGGGAGGCGAATAGAGCTAGCTGGGATATCTCTAAGTTCGGCAGCTCTCACTCTGTTGGTAATAAAATCGACGAGGTGCTGGAACTTAGGAATGGATTCGGAGATGTACTGATGCTCAAAGGAGTCTCGAGTGTCGTCATCCAGATTATTTAAGGCCGCAGTGAGGAGCATGAAGTCGGCGAGGTCATCTATCTGAAGAGCCTTTAGTGCACTAACAGAAGTTTGGTGGACATTGAGAAATGCTCGCAGTGCAGACGCAGACGGGGCGGCGATAGGAGTAAATTCGCCGATCTTCGAAAGATAAAGTGCTCCCATACGGCGGGGGTTGTTGTAACGCTTGTAAAGGGCGTTATAAGCGAGAATGTAGTTATGTGGTTCCATCTCGAAATCGGCAATGACGGAAGCAGCCTCACCTCTCAGATGGGAACAGAGATATTGGAGCTTCTGCGTGTGGTCCAAGGAGGTGTTCGTGTGAACCAGCGAGTTGAACAACGAAAGAAATTCCTTCCATTGATTAATATTTCCGTCAAAGGAAGGGAGATCAATCTGCACTAATGGTGACGGCGCCGGGGTAACGTTGATGGGGGAAGGGGCAGGAGGTGTCAGGCTTCGCAGGCGTTTGTGATTTAATTCGATTTTGAACATCATGGCACTGAAGGCCAAAGTGGATTTTATGGTGTCGATCCTTTCATTTGGGTCTAGAGGTTCATTAGCCTCAACGATCTCCTCTTGAAGTTCATCGAATTTTTTAGCATCCTTCTGAGCCTTTGAATAAATTATCTCCATCATATCCCATTCCGTATCTTTGAGTTTGTTGGTTTGGTCACAAAGGTCAGTGACCACAGCAAAAACATTACTTCGATACGTTGTCAAAAGAGATAATTTTCGTGGCATTTTCGCAAATAAATAATAGTCAGTAACCGTTGATCGAGATCTGAATACAGTCTGGTTTGTTTATTTTTCTTTAAATGTTCCAAGCGATGAACATTAACAGATGTGAAAATAAATATATATATATAAGAATAGGGATAGATATCGATATTTTAAATGTATTCTTGTTTACTGTTTTACATATGTTTGCATGTTTGTAGACGATGTAAATAATGATGCGCTAATTGTTTTCTTCCTTTATATTTGTATATGTGAAAAAACAATTATTCCTCCTTAACATAAATATAATGTATTATGTGAAGATTAGTTGTTTATTTATTTTCATGTATACATATTTATGCAATATGCAAGGAAGAACATATATTTATTATTTATTCAATTTTTCTTTATATACTTGACAGCGAAACATTAATATATATTTTGTTTATTTCATTTGTAAATAAATATATTCGAAACAATATTATTTTTTTTATAAATATTATGATGTCTTCATGTGAAAATTATTTTTATAATTAATTTCCAGCTATTGGCTTAGCTCGTAGCGAATGAAGGAGAGGCGCCTTTTGCAAGAGGGGAAATATAAGAAAGTCGATGGTGGGAGGTGAATGCAAGTTTGTTTAAGCAATCTTCATAATATCGAAAGAATTTGTTGAATTTTGTAATGTGACCTTTGTACCGTATTTGAGAATGTTTATATATAGATTTGAATTCCTGAATGCATGTAGAACACTTATTTGTGTGTATTCGCGGAGGAACAAAGGAATTCTGATTTTTCACTAATAGACACTTGAAGGCGATAGGGCACTGTTTCTGTCCACTGATTTAGGTAACCAAAATGTTCTGTACATGGGGTTCGGCACCAAAATGTGGGGCACTGTTTCTGTTCCCGGGTTTCGTTCACCAAAATGTACCGGCGTACACCAGGGTGGGAGAGCGTGTAGGAGGACTGAAGGGCCGGACTGAATAACAGCTCTTCAGTTTGGGTAAATGAATCCAATTTATATAATCGAAAAAACAATTATTTAATGTACAAAAATGAACATACAATGGCTGTCGAAGCTTCGACTTTTAGATGTGTGTATATGGTTGTTTGAGCAAGAGAGAACGAATAAAGAATAAAAAAGGCCGGCAGGCAGCGCACATGCCAACCGGACTCGCGACTTAGACGCCTTCTGGTGGCAGACTCCTAACCAGAGTCACACACACACATAGGGCGTCGCGACGTTCATTTAAGGGGGTGTAGCGTCCGAACAATAATTGTTTTGTCAAAATGTCTGTTAGTCTGTCTGGTTGTTAGTTAGTTAGTCCGTGCTTTACCAAATTTTTGTGGACGAGCTAGCTCAAAAACTAGTTGGAATATCGAAACCAAATTTCACACGTAGTTTTGGTCCATTGAGATTAAGAGCTGTTTAGATTTTGGTGCATATCGACTCAAAATTAAGGGGGGTGGAGGGAGGGTTAAAAATTAAAAATCTAGGCCGTTTGAGCAAACTCAACCAAATTTTGTATACATAATCAGTGGACCCCCAGAAGTCTAAAAATGCAAAAACTAACCTCCTAAAGGGGGGGGGGGGGTCAAAAAATGGAAATCTTGGCCATATACCAAACTCAACCAAATTTTGTATACATAATCAGTGGGGCACCAGAAGTATAAAAACTAACCCCCCCTACATGATTATAAATAATTTTAGGGGCCAGGTTGTATGGTAAAGTCAAGTGGAAGGCCACATCAGAACTCGTCAGCTTATTTCCTTTTCTCATATAAAGCATTATTCTTCTTTGTGTCGCCTACTCGATTTCGAGCGTTGGTAATTATTTTACAGAGTATTTCCTGGGAAAATTGTTCACAAAAGTGGTTTTCCATATATATAAAGCATAAGTATTATTTGAAAAAATTTAATTGATACCTACTCCTCAACCCTCCCCTCCAGAAAACCTTCTGTCATACTTTCCATCACCATTTGAAAATAATAGCAGAAAGTCAAAGCTATCTTATCTACTTATGTTAAAAGTATTTTTTATTTTCAACCACACAAAAATTCGACCCTCACCAAAATAAGCATTGTATTCAAATTTTAATAACAATTTCAATTTCTTGTAAAATAAATACATAAAACTTATATATTTTAAGAGAGAAAAAAATGTAATATTTAGGATAAAATCTAGGATTTTAGTAGAACTGTTTAGTAGTAGTTCTAAAAATTAAATTCTTTCTCCCTTAATATACATTGGTTTTTAACCTGAGCTGATTTTTTGAAAAACCTTCCAAATATTTAAAAAAAAAAAGATGCCTAAATCTTTGGAATTATTTTTTTTACTTAGAGAAAGTGGTGTAAGTTTTAGGTGAAACATGATATTAATTAATAAAGTAAAGGGTGTGTAGTTTCACAGTGAATGAAATAAAACTCAAAGAGGTTTATTTCATTCATTGTGAAACTACACCCCCTTTACTTTATTAATTCTTTGGAATTATTTGTATATTTTAGTTTACGAGCTACTATACTCTGACAGACGAACATAGAGAAAAATATTTTATCGACACTAATCTGTTGTACTTTTGTATGGAAACCTAAAAAAAATATTTGCAAAATGTTTACACAAAATTGTTTAATATTTTTAAAGTATATAACCGCTAGTATTTAAATCAAATAATTAATTGAATAATTGGATAGTTCATTGTACATATCTTAAGAATTATTATTATAATATTTTGAAATAATGAGAAATGACATTAAGAATCCAACTGCAATCGAACCGACAACCTCTCTGTTAAGTCCAGTTTACAGGCTAGTTTACACGGATTTAGTACTAAGTATTAGTGCTTACCACTCGCACTAATTCTGTGTCATGTAAACACACAATATAAGTAGTTAGTATTAGTAGAGTGGCAAGTGCGAGTGAATAGAAATGGTTTCTATTTACTAATGGCAAGTAGCTTCCCCTACCTATATATTTTTCACTATTTTTCACTTTTAATAATATACAATTTAGGAATTCAAATATTTAATGAGTTTGGTAATTATGTAATATGATCATTATTAGTTAGATTTTCTTTTTATTATTTCTAAAGGGAATCAAATTTAATCAAACATTCAATAATAATTTAAAATTCATTATTCACTTGAACTTCGCACACGATACTCGACGAGTTTCCGTTGCAACTCCAGGCAATTGCCTAGTGAAGAGGGCCTTATAGATTTGTGAAATAAATTTGTTTAAATTAATTCTAAATTAATTGTAAATTTGTGACGAGTAATAAATTCATTCAAAAAAATTATTTGTTGATTTATTGAAATGGCCGAAAAGTGGACAGCAGAAAAAACAATAAAAATTCCTTGTCCACACGCGTTTTTCATTTTTTAATTCCTCTTCAAGCTTTTAAAATGCGGTGTTTGACAACTAGAATTGCCATCTTGCAACTTTTACTATACACTTATTAAATAAAGAAAATTTTTCAAAAATTTTCTTAAAAATTATTTCACCTAGAAACCACACCATTCTCCCTTAATAAAATACACTAATTACATTGGTTAGTAGTAGAGACATGTGAACCACTACTAACCAGTTAGTCTGCTAAGTTTTTAGTAAATGGAATAGTACTAATTGCAAGTACTAAGCCCGTGTAAACTAGGCTTAATTGAATTACATATGGTGAATATCATAGAGTAATATAGAGTGGAAGGCTCCATAAGGAGCCAATATATTTTAGCGTATACGAGTTACAAAGCTCTCTGGCGGTTCGGAATGGATAATAAAATGGCGGGAACGGCTCTCTTTAGCTCTATAATTAAATTATTAAAGAATTAACATATAAATATCGAAGAAATAAATTACTAGTTAATTTTATATAGGGTACTTACATTTCAGGAATTTTAGGTCGTTTAAAAAACTATGTTCTTTATCTTATTTTGTGTCACGAAAGCAACCTTTCACAAAACATTGACGTCGAGAACTAGGCATATTTAATAATATTTTAATCTATAAATTTGTAAGTTGGAAAATTTTCTAAATGAACGTTTAGCCTGTATGAATCTTTTATCTATGACAAAGGCTTTGAATGTCCTATGATCTTTGAATAGCCCTTAAGGACTAATAATAATGTTCTCCGAGCCGCTAGAGAGCGCTTTTCGATATTCGGTAGCCTTCCACTTTATATTACTCTATGGTGTATATCTCATAGATGCAATATTATTTCTCTTTTTTCTCGGTCTTTTCTATTTAAAGAATAGTTTTAATTGAAAATTTACTTTTTAAAGTTTTAAATAATATTAAGTATATATAATATATAATTGAATGAATAAATAATAAAATGTTCTTTATTTTTTTATTATAGTATATAAACCCCTACGGAACATTCTATGCTACTACTCCGACTGGAGCGGCTACAGGGCCTGGAGGAACAAGCATCCTGCATGCAGTGCCAATGGGTGGCCCAGAAGGACCACCTGATCACTCGACAGCGACGTCTCCGGATGAAAACGCCGCAGCCGCTGCAGCAGCAATTGCAGCTTCATACCATTCTTCTGCATATGCTTCACAACAACAACAACAGTCTCTCAAATAATCAACCATCTCCACGAAGACTTTTAAAAAATGACGAATTCACGACTGCATCCTCTTACTGAATTTCGAAGGAATTATCTTTCCTTAACTTCTTAATATCCGTTATCCTAATTATTTTCCAAACCTAACCTTAGCCCCTAATTTGTTGTCTCTTTTATAAAATCAACGTATTTTATTTTAAAAATTCCAGTAAATCAAAATTTTTATTCGCGCTTTAAGTAGGAACAGGTCGTTTTGTTAGTGCAATTTTGATGTCTTCAATTTAAGCGAGATAATAATAAGAATATTCTCGTTAGTGACCTAATGATACCATTTAATGAGATACTTCTCACTTTTCAAATACATTTAAATTTCATCTCGCCAAGGTCCAGTAAAGAAAGTGCTTATTTATTAAAAGCACGATTCCAAAGATCCCAAAAGAATTAACTTCCGAATAGATAATTTTAAAAAACTGACCTTTACATAAATTGAGAGATAAACGAAACATCTTAAAACAATAATAATGAGATCTCATGAAACATTTCTATGTGGCCTAAAAAAGCTCGAAAAAAACTATAATTTAGAAATCATTCGATTTATAAATTATTTTTATGCTTATAAGCCAATTTGAAGTGTTAAATTAATTTTACTTATTTCTGTTATTGTTTTAATTTGTTAATATTTTTATAATAAAAACAAATATTATAATCAGTTTCCAAAAATAATTTTGGAATTGACCAAATGCTATATTAGTCAGGTTGCCCAATACTAGACAAAACGTGGCACAATTTTTTCGCTATTGTGTTTTGAGCCTGTCGTTGATTCTTAACGACAGCTTAAAAACGTCTGATCGCTGCATAATTCTGTTGCTCAGGCGTAGTATCTACTGCTCATGCGCAGTAGATAATAATAGCCCCATTGCTTCAACGTCTGATCGCTGCATAATTCTGTTGCGCAGGCGTAGTATCTACTGCTTATCCGCAGTAGATAATAATAGCCCCATTGCCTCAGTTTTTTCACCTCACCAGCAGCCCTTGGCATAATCCCTACCTAGTGGTAGATAAAACGATCTTGCCATCAGACGGTCCACTTTCAACTTCGTCTATGGTGATCAACGAATGTTATCTCAAGACTGACTGTTCAGTACTGTTTTCAATTGGGCCACAGTACATTTGTATATAAGCCAAGTACAGTGAGACGTTCTGTTTGTCGTGCCACATATGTATTGGAGGACCAGTCAACATTTCAATTAAACGTTAGAATCATTGGTCAAAAATTAAGCATTCATATCATAAAGCATGTACATAAACCGTTCATAATCGTTTTTCGTTATTATGAACATTTTTTATGTTATTCTAACTTATAATTGATATAAATTTAAACACCTCTTATCAAATCGAAGCACGAAGGCTTGGAAGATAATTTTTCTTCTCGTAGCTGAGGCTTCCTTGCAAACAATTTTGTAATAAATTAAATTAGAAATAAAGAAAAAATTGTTCTACAGTCAATCTGGTCCAGATAAATTTTCTCATTTAGGTAGAGCCTTTTTCATGCTTTCTCAAATTACTTATATCTATTTATAAGTATATGGAATCAAATTTTTTTTCAGACTCATTATCTATAATTTTATAATTTAAAAATAATAAAATTGAAAAAAAAAATTGCACAGAGTAGAAAAGTTGGTTTTTACCACCCTCTTTGATTATTCATTAAGATAATAATTTTCGCTTACAAAGCTTTCTATAAAATAATAATCCAATTTATTTTAAACAGTCAGAATATTTGCGCAATAACAGTGATTTTGTCCTAAAATTTACTAGATTCAGTTTGCAGTTAGGTCTGGCAGCTCAGTAGTAAGCGCTGGACACACGAAGGTCCGGGCTCGATTCCCGGCCTGGCCAGATGTCTGTATAATGATTTTTTTCTTTATTTCTAATTTAATTTATTATATAAATGATAGGTATTTGAATATAGCATTGAGATAAATAAGTATTCTTGGAACTGATTTTGATTTTAGATATCTTTTAATAAACTTTTCTTTTAAATACCTACAAATTTAGTATTCGTACTAAAATATATATTTAAAAGGAAAAAATTGAATTGTTATTATTATTTTAAAAATTATTTTTCGATATTTTATATGTATTTTATTTATTTTTTTTTCTTTGTTTTTTTCATTGAATTTTTTTTTTTTTATTGTACATTATATTTTAAATCGGAAAAAAAGCAACAGCTATTAAATCAAATTTTTAAACTGTACCATATATTTTTTAAAATAAAAATATTTTGCACTTAGATTTTTTATAGAAAATTTTCCTATTTTCTTATGACTTAAATTCAATCTGAATTTGACTGAAATTTTGATTTTTTAATTAAAGTCTTAAGAAAATTCAATTTTTATAAAAAAAAAACAAAACAAAAATATAATAAAAAGTTATAAGTAATTCAATTAAAACTTTTTAATTCACAAATTATTTTTCTTTTTTTTTAATTTCTCATAATCAAAGAAATTTTTGCCTACCTTTCTAGATATATTTTAGGATTAATTTTAAAGTTATATATGTTTTATTTAATTTATTTATAAAATTCATCATCGCCCTAACATTTAGGAAAATTCCATTATGATAAGAAATTTCAAAATTGATCTAAATTTTTATTTTAGATTTTTTTTTTTTATTTTGATAGAAAATACAATTTATTTTCATGTATATATATATATAAATATATAAAAGATGGAATTACCGTTAAAGAATTGCTCAAAGATATCTATTAAATATGTATGTTCACTTGTTCACCCTATATTTAGAGCGTCTTAAAATTATTTGCCTACCGGTCGTTTCAAAAGTATCACTAAATAAATCCGGCCAAAAAGAAATTTTATAATTTTATATGAGATTATAAATTTTCGAAATCAATCTTTGAAAAAAGAAAAATTAAAAAAAAAAAAATTTGGTTTAATAGACATTTGCCAAAAGAAAATATTGTTCCTTGAAATATTATATAAATTAACTTAATAGGCAATTATTTTTCATTTTTTTATCTTTTTTAAATATTTTTTTCATAAAAATTTTACTCTAGAATTTCTATTTAATAATTTTTAATATTTTGACCCCCAAATCTCTAACTTGGAATGTGTTCATGAAAAAAATTATCAGATTTTTTATTAAAATTTTAAAAATATATAAATATATATTTCAAAAAATGATTTTTTTTTTAAATAAATAAAAAAAAAAATCAAAAACATAGTTTTTTTTCGAAAATTCGAAATAAATCTAGTTTTTCCATTTTAAAATTTTTTATATAGTTTTTAATATTTCAAAATAAACTAGAAAAACATTCACTCTCAATATAAATTTTAAAGAATATCCATTGGATATCTGCCTATATAAGTCATTTTTTATTAACTTATTTTAAACTTTATTTATTTATTTTATTATTATTATTATTATTATTAGATACCGTGCCTTTTTAAAATAGATGTCTCTATATATTGAAGAGGTGTCGGTGGCCTAGTTGTTTTAAGGCTAGACTACCAAGTGTATAGGAGGATTCGAGATCTATTTTCGGTCCATAAGTTCTAACACTGACTTTACTGACACCTCGGCACTACCCAGGCCACAATTGAGTACCAGGGATATTAAGGGGAGAAAAACTGGCCACCTCACCTCGAAAAGCCCTTAATTTGTAAAATTTAACGGGTTAGAAAATTGATTCTGTAAATGAAAATGAGTTTTTATACTAAGTATACGAATTAAGTTTACTTTTTGGGCTGGGTATTCAACTTAATGTACTTGCAACACACTCGGGCATACTTGATGAACATGCTAACTTGACATTTCTGCTCTGAATGTATGAAGGCTCACAGAACACTCGAGTGCGGTGCCAATGCATTAAGTCATACCCTATAATAATTATTAAAACATCTCCAGAACTATAGACCGAATCGTCGTGTACTTAAAATAAACATTTTATACAATTTTTCTATTTAAATCTTAGAATTTTAATTTAGAAAAAATATTAATTATCAAACTAATCACCAAATTCTTAGCAAAATGAGGTGATGTTGGCTGGTAGAAATCAGAACCCAACTTTCTGAGCAACCCTTGGCCCTCACTGATGTACCACTGGACTGCTTTACCTTTTATACATACTTAAACAGAAAATTGCTTAAAAAGTCTGGATTGAAAAAGTATCTTATTGATTGATTGGGAAAATTTTACATAAAATGAAATAAATTAAATAATGATCACTAGCGACCATTAAAAGAGAATAACCTCTTAAAAAATTTCAATATAATTTTATCAATATTTTTTTAAATAATTAAAGGAAATTATTTTCCATTGGACGAATTTTTTAAGTCCTAACTAAAAGGCTCTTTTTATAAAATAATAAATGAAAAACTAGCATTACAATAAATGTCGAAAATTCTTTACGCATTTCTGGATTATAAAAGTTTATTCATATTTTTTAATTTAATGCATTTTACACATACAAATATACAAAAAAAATTTAGTTTTTATTTTGATATGACTTAATAATAATAATAATAATAATAATAAACTTTGAAGCCAATTTTTATTCGCGTGCGAAAAGAAAGAAAATCTTTATTAAAAAAAGAAAATGAAAAAAAAAATAAAAAAAATAAAAATAAAAAAAAAAACTATTTTCCAAAGCTTTCATCTTTGAGAGTAAGCTTTGATGACTGTTATTACATATTTAATTGTAGTGATTGATAAAGGAGAAAAATGATATGATTGGAAAAATTTTTGATGACCTTTACACAATAGATATATTGAAAAAGAAAAACATTGGATAAAAAATTTTTTAAAAATCTAAAAAAAAAAAAAATAAATAAAAATAAATATCAAGGATTTAAAGAAGACTTGCTCTAGAAGGGTTTGTACGTTTCAAGGACTTGCACATTTTGAATATTACACAAAACAATTTTTTTAAAACTTTTTCTAGAAATAAATTCAATTGAAATTCGTCCACATTGGAAGTTCATACTATAAACAATAATGATTATAAATTATCTACTTTATAATAAGTCATAATCGTTTAGTTAATTTCTATTATTATTATTACATATCTCTATTATATTGTTATTATATTTCAATTATTTATAAATCCTTGAATACTCTTCGTTTTTTCCCCCATCTTTTCATAAAGAAATTATACTTTTTTTGGCATTTGTTAAATAAATATTTTGTAATCTGAACAATTAAGGGAAGATATAGGTACTCACACCTCTATGAGGTAATTTATTATCAATAATTTATTAAACATATTTTCTTAAAGTATAATCTTCTTATATCTTTAAGCGATTTCTTTATTTTCTCTTAATTTTTGAGATAAAAATGTCTGGAATTTTTTTATCCCGAATTTGACTTAAGGTAGTTCTTTTACAAATGCAAAAATTCAAGAAGTCTTCGAAACTTGGAATATAAGTCATTAAAAGCACAATAAACTCACTATTAAAATTTGAAGACGATTTACCACACCAAACATGAAATAATTGCAATTAAAAATGAATTTTTTTACATATGGTAGATTGGGAAAGGGTGGGAAAATTATCATTATTTTATTTTTTTTCATTGAAGGACTTAAACCATCTTGATGAAAAACTAATATTTGTTAGAATAATATATTCGGAGTCACTTAAAAAAAAATTGAAATTATTTACCTCGTAGTTTTTTGATAAAAAATAAAAAAATATTTGGGTTATTATTTTTAGTGGAGGGGATATAAGATCAATGGCTTGGAAACGATCCATTCGTAAAGAGGAGTACAGTCACGTTAAAAAAACATAACCTGAAATGCTAGCACCGTTCATATGTATAGAGTGGTTACGAGGCTAATACTTTTTGTGTGGATCGTCGCGAAAGAACTACCTTAAAGAACCAGTACCCCACTTAAAATTTCTAATGAACAATTTTCAAGTGCTCATGCTCAACCCGAGTGTGTTGCAAGTGCATTAAGTAAAATATACCTACTATTAGATATTTATTTTACTTAATAAACAAAAAGAGATTTTGATGATATTGTTTAACTTATATAGAAGAATTCAGGAATTTATTTATTTGTTTTTGAATAATTTTAATATACTTTATGGATAAATGGCTGTAGAAATTGTGAAATTGAAAAAAAAGATATTCTTTAAGCCAGATGTTGGGATGTATATCGTAGTTATTAATATTTATTCCCCCTTCTTCGGATCTTGACCTCTCAAAATAATATATATATATAATATAATATATATATATATATATATATATATATATATATATATATATATATATATATATATTACTTAAAGGGAATAATGATAAAAATGTTATTTGTATATTCTCTAAAACAGTACTCTTCGAAGTTGAGAAAATCAAGTCCTCGAAACATCTGCTTAATTATAATAATAATAAATATAATAATTGACTGACGGACTCACTTCCAACTTAATTTCATAATTATATTATATAAATATTAAGAATAACTAATGATTATGACATACTATTTTTTTACAAAGATTTTTTTAATTTTTTTTTATTAGAATTCTGGAAGAAGTTTTAAAAATTTCCATTTTTTGATATTTCAAAATGAGAAACTCTCCTTATGCGAAATTCCCCCTGTAACGAACCAAGTTTTGAGTCGTAGGTTTTAGAGTTTCTAGGTATTAGATTTTTAGATTTTTAGGTTTATGAATCGCAAATTTATATTAGCATGTGTATAATTATTTTAACTTGTGAGTTTTTATAATTATACACCTATAAATTAATAGACTTTGTACATATATAGTTTTTAATTTTAAAAATTTGAAAAAAAAGAAAACATGCATGAATAAAAAAAAAAAAAAATCAATGCCGCTTTGCATTTTAGCTAAGTAGTTTTCAATTTATTGTAAGTTTTTAGAATTTAGGTCGATAAAAAAAAATAATTATAGTGTTAAAAAAAAATCGAAATCGATAATTTTTTAATCTTTTTTAATTAATTGCCGAGAATATATTGGAGAAAATATATTTTTGCCAATTTTTTTAGTTTGGAATAATTTATATCTATATATATATATATTTACATAAAGATAGAGACGTGGGATATGATTTTTCAAAGCCTGACCCCCCCAAAATCTCATTGTTCCATAAACAACCCTTCCTTTCAACTCTTTTCCATCTCCATACTTGTCTTTACTATCAGCTTTCCCTGTGTTTTAGAGTGAAGTCTTAAGTGACCTTAGTTTCCCTTCTATCGGAACAAATTCCCTTCGAACTCTGTAAAAAAATCTATATATATAGGTATATATATATATATTTGTTAATTTTCCCCCTTCCTTCTGAACTGTTTTTAAGAAGAGTGACAATTCTAGTTAGTGTTTATCATTGACAGAACATTTAGATTATGAAAATAATAAAATAAAAAGAATTTATTTTGTTATAAATAAATCCTAAAAAAAAATAATAAACATTTGTGAAGGTAAAAAAAAAACTTGTTTCTTAATATAAAAATAAAAAAAAAAAATTAAAAATAAAAAAAAATGTGAAAGTATAGAAATGAAGAAATATTTTCAAAATAAATTTATATATATATATATTTATATATACATATCTATATCTATAGTTTTAATTATTAAAGATTTTAGAAGAACGATATAGATATGTATATAAATATAAAATGAAATCGGCTCTATTTGCCTGGTAATTGCAAAAGTGAACATAGTTTTCCCAAAATGCAAAAATATGTTTTTTAAACAGGTCTAACAAAAATGTGGTCTTCTTCTTAAGGAGCGTAATATACACATCACAATGAGCCTAATAGTTATTATAAACAAATTTATATTGCTTCGTTGTCATCTGATTGTACGTTTGTATATTTTTATTAAGAATCAATATTTTAAGAAAGGATTAAGAGTTTTTAATAAAATTTAGATTATATGTCGATATCAACATTATCTATGAATAAAATATTTATAGAAATTTATCCTTATCAAATTTCAAAATTGCAGAAATCTTAATTCTTAAATCATTAATATCACAGATAATATTAATTTTATCAAATAATGTTTTATTAGATGAAATTTATTTTAAATGATTCCTCATTTGCTCGAATCCGACTTCAAGAAATCGTTTGATTACAGAAATTGAAATTATTTATCTCGTAGTTTTGTTAAAAAATAAAAAAAAAAAACATATTTGGGCGATTATTTTTAGTGGAGGGGATATAAGTTCAATGGCTTGGAAACGATCCATTCATAAAGAGGATATAGTATGTGAGAAGTACAGTCACGTTAAAAAAACAACCTAAAATTTTAGCACCCTTCATATGTATAGAGTGTTTACGAGGCTAAAACTTTTTGTGTAGATTGTCGTGAAATAACTACCTTAATATCAAATTCGTGCAAATGATGTATTTTCTTCACCATAAAATGCTTAAAATTTTAATTAAGGTAGCATAATTTGATAAAACTAATATTTACCAAGATACTAATGATTAAAAAAATTTACTAGTGCTACTTTGAAATTTGATAACTATAAATTTTCACGATTATTATTTTTTTAAGGATAAAGTTCATATCAACACTATATATATACCTATATTGAATTTCATTAAAAAATTTAATCTATTCTTGAGATATGAATTTTTTTAAACAAAATACATACAGATGAGTAATTAAGCAAGATACATTTGCTTTTATAAGCTTTTAGGCTCAAATTGATTAGTAGAATACGCTCCTAAATTGGCGGGTCACATTGTTTATTACAACCTGTATATTTCGATTAATTCTTGTATTGCATTCCAGTCTTCCGTTTATCAAATAAAAACTACAAAGACTTCTGAAAATTTCAGAAAGAATTAAAAAAAATAAATAAAAAAAAATAAAAACTTGTTTGCATATGAATATTTTTTTGCATTCAAATGAATAAATAAAGAGTTTTAACTTGACTGTGTTTTCTGAGACGTTTTCTTCAATTTTATATATATAAAAAAAAAAAAGAAATGTATTATGTGGTTTTCTTAAAATGTCTTTTGTTTGTTCAATTTCAAAATAAAGAAGGAGTGTACAAATGAAAATATGAATGAGAATTAAACAAAGACACTTGCCTTTCCAAAAAAAACTAACATTTACAACATTTCAATCTGTGAAGATAAAAATAATTTGAAGAAAAAAAAATCGATAAAATTGAAAAAAAACAAACTATAAAATTAAAACCAATTAAAAAAAAAAAGAAAAAGTCTGAAAATATCGATAAAAAAAAAGAAATGATTAGTTGAAAATTTTTTATTATAAATAATTTTACATTAGATATAGATTTTGTTGAATTTTGTCATTGTTTTTTTTTTTGTTAGATTGATAATCAATTTTGAAAAAAAAGAAGCTTGAAGTTAAAAAAATGGCATTCAAAAAAAATGAACATGATCAAATGAAAATGAAACTTTATAACAAACACATTTTACTCATTGAATTTTATAAATCATCTCTCATTTATCATTTTCATTTGATTGTAATATTAAAAAAAAAAAAAAAAAAAAAATACATATTTTAATAATACAGAATTTTTTCAGCCCGGCCTTATTTTTCATAATATTCATTTAAAATTATATCAAAATTATGTTTATACAGGAAGCTCTTCACCAAATACTATTAATTTAAATAAAAACAAATCCTTCTCTGATAATAAATCAATTTCATACCTTGAATTCCATTGATCCTTTCTTATATACAATCAGGGGAATTAAGGTAGTTCTTTCACAAATGCAAAAATTCAAGAAGTCTTTGAAACTTGGAATATATGGTATGTCATTAAAAACATAATACACACACTGTTAAAATTTGAAGACGATTTACCACACCAAACATGAAATAATAGCAATTAAAAATGACATTTTTTACATAGGGCAGATAGGGAAAGGGTGGGGATATGATCATTATTTTATTTTTTTTCATTGAAGGACTTTCACCATCTTGATGAAAAACTAATATTTGTTAGAATAATATATTCGGAATAACTTAAAAAAAAAATTGAAATTATTTACCACTTAGTTTTGATAAAAAACAAACATATATGGGCGATTATTTTTAGTGGAGGGGATATAAGCACAATGGCTTGGAAACGATCCGGCAAGTATGTGTGTATCCATATAGAGATTTCGTAGTGTGAGTGGACACACGTTAAAAAAAACATAACCTAAAATTTTAGTTCCGTTCATATTTATAGAGTGGTTACGAGGCTAAAACTTTTTGTGTGGATTGTCGCGACAGAACCTCCTTAACCTGGCTTGGGGCACCTGGAAATAAATTTTATGAGTCCTGTAAAAAAACTTTTGTTTATTTTTTTTTAATGCGATCGAAACAGTGGCGGCCCCATGGGTAGGCGCGGTTGGGCGAGCGCACAACCCAAATTCTTCTCGCCCAACCGCTCGCAGTCTGCTAAATCGAGCATTTTATCAAAAAATATTGAAAAACCCAGTTGATAAAATTACAAAAAGGTAAACATTCGCTTTCAATATAATAGACCTTATACAGGGTGATTTATCGGTCTGTCCTCTCTTTATAACTCTTACTCTTTTATTTTAAGTCAAAGAGAAAAACTCTTCAAATATAATTTATATGATATATTATTTTCTATCTACGTACCATATGCATTTGTAAACAGGATGCTCCGTTTACGCGCAACAATATGTAACAATATTTCTTAATGAAACACCCTATATATATTTGTATTGATAGTAAATTGGATTTCCTTTAAAAGAGTATTAAGTAATACGAAAGGGGTATAAGTTAAGAAGTTATTTACCTTTATTCTTTGAATGATATATTTGTATCATGTTATCAATAACAAAGTAAGCTATGTAACGAATAAAGGTAAAGAAGTTCTTAATTTGCGGTTGGGTTAGGGTAGGGGTTAGCGTACCAGCCTGATAACCAAGTGGATCTGGGTTCGAATCCGACTCGAGGCATCCGGCTAAGATCTGATCCCTTGGTAGAGACAAATTAAAAAATAATAATAATAAGTATCGTAAATTGGCTAGATAGGCCGAAAAGCAAAAAAAAAAAAATAAATAAAAAACTTCTTAATTTATAATTTTAGACCCCTTATTACTTGATACTTTTTTAAAGGGAATCTAATTTACTATCAAAATAAATATATATAGGGTGTTCCAAGAAGAAATATAGAGTTAATTTTGTTAAGGGAGAATGGTGTGGGTTCTTGGTAAAACATTTTAAATAAAGTTGAGAAAATTTTGAGAATTTTTTTAGAAACTTTTTAAAATTTAAAATATAAAATACTAGGTAGTTAAAGGAATCGTAGGGAGTTGGACAAGACTTTAAATTAAATTAAATACAAGCTTTGATTAAATATGCCATACGTTTCGTTGCTGTTTTGCAACTTCCTCAGTGGCTCATTTAATCAAAACTTGTATTTAATTTAATTTAAAGTCTTGTCCAACTCCCTACGATTCCTTTAATTATTAATCATGGACACGAATAATGAAATAATACTAGGTAGGTTTCACATAAATAAAATATCAGATGCTTCTTTAGCACGACTATATATATTTCGGGCTATAAGCTCATCTTCAAGATTTCACAAAGGACATTTTATATTTTAAATTTTAAAAAGTTTCTAAAAATTTTCTTTACTTTAATATAAAGTTACATATTGTTGCGCTTAAACGGAGCATCTTGTATACAAATGCATATTATGGTAAGTGGATAGACTATAATATATCATATAAATTATATTTGAAGAGTTTTTCTCGCTGACTTAAAATAAAAGAGTTATAAAGGAAAGACAGACCGATAAATCAGAATAACTAAATTATACAAAAATCTGTATTTGCCTATATAATGAACATTTTTGCTGTCCATCCTTCAAATTTTTCTGCAGGGTATTGTCTAACCGAAAAGAAAAAGCTGTCGCCGCCACTTGATTGAAACCAAGAAAATGCATGTTTTATAGATCTTGAGAGAACCTGACATCACCGGAGAGAAAAGGAGAATGTGGTCAAGAAAAAGGGCGGAGATATTCGTGTCTTGTGTGCCCGGATCTTGAAGGATTGAAGATTATAGGTCTTGAGAAAGAGAAGGCAGAGAGAGAGTATCGGTCCCTTCATTGACGAGTGAAGTGTTTCGGTTCTTAGGAAATTTAATTAATTAGATATTAGGAAGTTAACTCTCACTCAAAGGTAAACTGACAATATAAAACACTAGTAATACCTATTTTAGCATATGCAGGCCCTGCCTGCTATCTTTACGCCTTAAAATCCAGTTAGAGTCTTTGGAAAGGGTCCAGTCCTGGACCTTACTCAAGTCTTACGGAACTTGTGGAATTCATGGATTACTGGACGAACTAAATGAGACATTGGATTGTTTCAGACAAAAAATCCAGATTAGTCTACATCTTATTTTCATTTTTCATCCACTATTATTCAATTTATATTTGTTTTATTTTACTTTACAAATGGGAAAAAGTTTTTTTTTCAAGAAATTTGTTCTTTTATAATAACAATGACAAATGGCAAAATATCACAAGCTAAGAGGAATAAGGACCATCGATGGTAGAGAAGATATATCCGAAGTCGAAGCCAAGAATCACATTTATATTATATTATGTAATTCAATAAGTTGTTCAACAAATTTTTAATCAATTAATTAATTAGATATTTTTTTAAAGTAAATTGACTGATAGACAATGGTGAACTTATGAAAAGGCAGCCCAAGGATAATGAAGACCACAAATTATGAATAAAACAATTTATTAGATCATTTTTATCCTCTTAAAAAAGAGTCTCCTCTTCTTTTTCGGGGTTGCTAGCATCAGGGACGGATCTAGGTTTTTCGGGGCCTAGGGCTTGAAGTCAATGAGGGCCCCATTTATTTTAGATTAAGAATCTTTAAATTGGTGTTTTTAATAACATCAAAATCAGAGTTGAAATATATTTATTTGTGAATTGATGTTGAATGATAAACACATATTATAGCTATAAAAAAATAAGAAATAAAGAAATATTATCAACAACATATAAACTAACAAAATTTTTAATAAAATAAAACATATCATCACGTTATTTACCCATCGTTGAGTGCTGGGTGAGCAATTCTGCCAATTTTATATTAAAATTTTATTTTTTACTTGCGTAGATTAAAATAAAACATATTAATATTATAAATTATCATTATAAATCCTGGAAAGTGGAGAATGGCATTCACAAAGAGAAACAAAGAGGTTGTCCTCTGCTTGATGCATCAAGCAGAGAACAACCTCTTTGTTTCTCTTTGTGAATCAACAACTCTGCTACTCTCGGCAAAACAAAAACTTTTCAGAGAATGGCATTCTTATAAAAGGCAGAAGGGGTTCTTAGAAAAAAAAGGTTGAGAACCAGTGCCCTAGAAAGACGGATTAAGTGGAGTAGTAAATATCTCATTTGTTAGCTTATATCCAAAATTGAGAAGTCGAACTATGTGGATGATCTCTTCAATATTTTTTTCGAATTTTGGCTTTTTAAGTAAGATTTTTGTAAAAAAAAAAAAACAAAAACAAAAAAAAAAAGAAGGTAAATGTAAACTATTTAATTATTAATGGTTAGTACATTTGATCTAGGTCTCCTATAATCTTTTGTGGAGAATGTTATTAGTTGAAAAAAATAAAAATAAAATATTGCTCTTCGTTTTATTATTAGATTATTAAAAAGTACAACTAAAAGTTGAAGAAAAAAGTATCGATCCAACATTTTTACTAATTTGAAAAAATAATTCCACAGTCACAGCTTATTAATAGTACACACTTTTGTGCCAAGTTGAAACTCGTTAATTTCAAGGAATCCCAGGATAAGGATTTTATTTAATTCTGAAGCTAGAAAGCCCCAAAACTAAAGAAATCACTAGAGATTGTCATCAAATAAATCCAAACATTTATGGGTGAGGTCTTCACAGGATAGCAGCCATTGGTCTGGATTTTTGACACTCGGTATCAATTCACGAGGGGCTGAAACAACCCTTTCGACATGCAACAAAAATTACCCATAACTGTTTAAATTTATCTGATGGGAATCTCTCGTGACATTTTTTTTAGAAACTTTAAGTTTGTTCTTTTATATGTTCAAAATCTAACGATCTACGAACTTTCTACGAGCTTCTATTCTTAAGTTAGGTGGGTATCAGAACCTAGGCATGTTTTTGAAAATTGTTATTTTTTTTTCATTCCAGACATTTTAAAACACAAATAAGAATACAAAACTAAAATTAGAGAAAATAAAGTGGAAACTTTTTCAAGACACAAATTTTCAGCAAATGTTTTTGAATTTGTAATTTTTTTTTTTTGAGTTAGAAAGTTGGAACTTGACATTTTATTAACACAACTGCGGCTGTAGAATTCAGCTTATTACTTATTTATAACTTATAAAGTTTAGCCATTTACATAAATGAGAAGCTCATTTCCAAAAAGTTCTAAATCCATTATTTTCAATTTCGAGAAAATCAACACTTTTATTTAAATTCAATAATAATATTCTAGAACTGGATATAGTATTTTTTGAAATAAAACTTATTTTTCAAGTGTATTTTAGTTAAGGATTTAGTAGATTTTGTCATGAAAATGATACCAGAAATCATAAACAGAGATAATATTTATATGAAACCGGCTTTACCTAATTTTTACTTTACCATATGGTCAAGTATTGTAATCGTGCATGAAAAAAGTGTTTTTTTCCTTCTTTTTTTTTTCGAAATATCTCAAAAACGGTAGAAAGTATTTTGATTAAAAAAATTGAGCGAAACCATGGCATTTCGGTCTACAAAAAAGCTCTAATAATCGAACATCGAACAAATTATATTTTTCGAGATAATAATTGTTTTTTCAAAATGTCTGTTAGACTGGTCGTTCGTTAGTCTGTGCGTTACCAAATTTTTGTGGATGAGCTAGCTCAAAAACTAGTGGGAATATCGAAACCAAATTTCACACGTAGTTTTGGTCCATTGAGATTAAGAGCTGATTAGATTTTGGTGTATATCGATCCAAAATTAAAGGGGGGTGGAGGGGGGGGGGGGGTTAAAAATTAAAATCCAGGCCATTTGAGCAAACTCAACAAAATTTTGGATACATAATCAGTGGACCCCCAGAAGTCTAAAAATGCAAAAACTAACCACCCAAAATGGGGGGGGGGGTTCAAAAAATGAAAATCTTGGCCATTTACCAAACTCAACGAAATTTTGTATACATAATCAGTGGGACCCCAGAAGTATAAAAATGCAAAAACTAACCCCCCCCCTATATGATTATAAATAATTTTAGGGGCCAGGTTGTATGGTAAAGTCAAGTGGATGGTCACATCAGAACACGTGAGCTTATTTACAAAAAATAGTACCTTTTGGAAATGAGCTTCTAAAATGTAATTTTTTCCATTTTTGAAAGGGAAATTTTAAAAATAGAGAGTCCAAAATCTAATCAGCTCTACACATTTTAGCACCAGAACGAACTATCTACGATTTTCCATTTTTAAGTTATTATTAAAATTGGAATCTAGCAGCACAGACTGAAAAAATCATAGATAATTTTTCTTCACCTTTTAGACATTTCTAAACACCATGAGCATGGACGTAGTTAGGGAAGAGTCAAGGAGGCAGTGCCCCCCAGAAAACTCATTGCCTCCTTAGAAAAATCGAAACGCCATTATTACGAGGCATCACTTATGGATTTCTCATTAAATTATTTCGTTACTTCCAAAATTTGTCAATCCTACTAAAAAGTTAGTTGATCTCTAATCGGATTACTGAAATTGAAATCTTCTGGTGGTTAATCAGCCTGCCGGCAGCCTTCCCTAGAAAAACTCCCTAACTACGCCATTGACCATAAGCAAAAGAAAAGAAATTCAAAGCTTCCCAGCGTGCAGACTACTGAATGAATATGTACGGCCCAGAATAAAAACCTATCTAAGCCACTGCTAATATTACTCTATATTGATTAAGTAACATTTATAAATAAATGCAATTATAAAGTGTGTAATGTTATTTGGATATAATAAGAATGGTTTCCAAGAGAGTGATCACGAAACACTTCCAGCTCAATTCAATTATCTAGCAAAATCTTCTATTTATTTATTATGCGACCTATAAAAAAAAACACACAAAACACGATTTTTACATTAAAATTGGAAAATAATGATGAATCTCTCCTTCATAATAAATAAATTTGGATTGTTTACGAAGAGGTCTCTGAACTGAATTAAAAAAGAAATAAAAAACATAATCCCGAAGGCCATCCGTTCCAGGTTTATGATTTCAGGTCAGGAATGAATAATAAAAAATTATAATATTACTTGAACAACATAAAAAATGTATATAAAAAAAAAACAGAAAATAATAAATAAATAAATACAATTGTTCAAATTATCCCCTAAATAAATTAAATCGACCGTATTTATTTTAAGTATAATAATATTAATAAATAGGTAAATATCTTATCATTAGGTTTAAAGATAGCCCCACCACGGCTACCTTCACCTGGTCATTGCAACTGCTGCTGAATAATGAATGAATAAATTACTCTTTTGAAATGATTATTTTCAAAAGAATAATTTACATGTCTTGAAGGTGAGACCAATTGAAATTAGTCACGGGTTGAAATATATATTTATTTTTAAAATTTCACATGAGCATGTATATGTATATACTTTCTTTTAAAATTGTATTTAAATTTACAAAAAGACCACAAAGAGCCGTATTAAAGATCTTATTAGAGATTTTTGATTTCATGTCAAAAGGGCTTTCTCTCGACAATTGAACCCAAGTACCAAATCAATTCCAGCTTTTGGTTAATCTTTGAGACAAAGCTCTGAGCTGATGCTATATCTCAAAAGAGATCTTTCACTTAGTCAGTAGTTCGTTTTGCAGTTTTGCACTTGGGTTCGATTTCCGAGGGGACAGAAATATAAAGTAAGGCCGCAGGATAAATAATTCTTCTCTAAGGGCCGATTGTATGTCGCAAAGTAAATGCTTTTTACCACTAACAAACGGTAGATGGTAAATGGAGGGACTGGGATGGCCAATCAGAATGAAAGTGCCTGTCATCTGATTGGCCATCCCAGTCCCTCCATTTACCATCTACCGTTTGTTAGTGGTAAAAAGCATTTATTTTGCGACATACAATCGGCCCTAAGGGATTTTAAAATTTTGAAGAAATACACATTTTTCGAAATACGAGACACTTCCTTGTTTCTAGCTTTAATAATTCTAGTAAAATTATTTGTACATATA
Organism: Forficula auricularia; assembly: GCA_024734495.1. Taxonomy (NCBI): domain Eukaryota; kingdom Metazoa; phylum Arthropoda; class Insecta; order Dermaptera; family Forficulidae; genus Forficula; species Forficula auricularia. The sequence continues at coordinate 21,743,539 of JALMQS010000128.1, forward strand.
GGTATACAGTATAAGCAAACTAGGTAAGTGTTTCGAATCCATTTTTATATAATATATAAAACAATCTATAGAAATCATAATTTTATTGTTGAAATTTCATGGTCAGAGTGTAGTTTATAGCGATTCTTTCAGTATGGACATTCCATGGTAAAATAAATTGAAATTTTCTAAAAAATTGGAAGATTCTTCGGGATGGAACACCTATAATAATAATAAATTAGAATTTTTTTAAACATTTCTACTTTATTCTGATTATTTATGTCCATCGATTAAATTATTAAAGTTGTTATAGGGAAATAAGGACTATATCTTTTATGCAGATAATTTATATTTTATTGCCAACGTTTCGTCAACAAAATTGACTTCTACAGGGTTCAAATAGTTAACTTCCCTGCATATTTGTCATTTTTATAATTAGAAAAAGAAATAATTATATATAAATATTTGAGCCCTGAAGAAAGGCGAAACCTTGGCAATAAAATATAAATTATCTGCATAAAAGATATAGTCCTTATTTCCCTATAACAACTTTAATAATTTCTAGTTTATTCACAGTTTTTGAATCTTTCTTCAAAAACATTCAAAATCTCCACATTTAACGATTGGATTTTTTCCAATCGCATCTGAAATCGTGGAGCTAGAAAGCCTAAAATTTACTCAGTTCTTTTTTTTTAAATTCGAATATTTTGGTATCAAAACGAAATGTCTAACAACTTTCTTTTTTTTGAGGTATCGTCGATATAAAAATTCAGCCAGCCAGATAAAGAAATGTTTGAAAATAATTTTTTACCTAGTTAGTTTACTCGAATAAGAAAAAAAATTCCTTCGATTTCGATAGCAGGTACCACCAAGCAATGTGGTTTCAATAAAATAAATATATAATTATGATATTTGACAATTCATTTTTTTTAAACGTGAATTTTCCTTATTTCATACATATACAAAGGTAGATAAATTAAAAATAAATATTTTTAAAATAAAAGAACAAGAAGGACTCACTTTGGACATATTCTTTCGATTATTTTTCATACATACAAAAATTGATAATTTTATTTTCGAGGAATTGTGATAAGCGGACGAGCTTGTTTTTCAAGCATTTCTATTTAGTTTTGCGCGAGCCTTTCCCAGTGCAGGATTCAATTTGCATATCTCCATTTGCTTTATAATTCTAAGGTAATTTCTCAATCAGTTTCTTTATAAATTATAAATATTTATTATTATTCTTCGATCAGTTTCTTTGCATTCTTTCTATTTTACTGCAAATTGAGAATATTTTTGTATAAAACGTATAAAATATAACAAATAATAATTATTAAAGTTGTTATAGGAAAATAAGGACTATATCTTTTATGCAGATAATTTATATTTTATTGCCAACGTTTCGTCAACATTGTTGACTTCTTAAGGGCTCAAATAGTTATATTCTCTGCATATTTGTCATTTTTATAATTATTCTTTCTTAGTAAACATATCAAGGCAAGTCATCAACATCAATCAGATTGACTTTTTTTCTTTTAAAACTTAAAAATATCTTTCTTTGTTCTGAATCTGATTGATGTTGATGACTTGCCTTCTAGATATGTTTACTAAGAAAGAATAATTATAAAATGACAAATATGCAGATAATATAACTATTTGAGCCCTGAAGAAGTCAACAATGTTGACGAAACGTTGGCAATAAAATATAAATTATCTGCATAAAAGATATAGTCCTTATTTCCCTATAACAACTTTAATAATTTCTAGTTTATTCACAGTTTTTGAATCTTTCTTCAAAAACATTCAAAATCTCCACATTTAACGATTGGATTTTTTCCAATCGCATCTGAAATCGTGGAGCTAGAAAGCCTAAAATTTACTCAGTTCTTTTTTTTTAAATTCGAATATTTTGGTATCAAAACGAAATGTCTAACAACTTTCTTTTTTTGAGGTATCGTCGATATAAAAATTCAGCCAGCCAGATAAAGAAATGTTTGAAAATAATTTTTTACCCTAGTTAGTTTACTCGAATAAGAAAAAAAAAATTCCTTCGATTTCGATAGCAGGTACCACCAAGCAATGTGGTTTCAATAAAATAAATATATAATTATGATATTTGACAATTCATTTTTTTTAAACGTGAATTTTCCTTATTTCATACATATACAAAGGTAGATAAATTAAAAATAAATATTTTTAAAATAAAAGAACAAGAAGGACTCACTTTGGACATATTCTTTCGATTATTTTTCATACATACAAAAATTGATAATTTTATTTTCGAGGAATTGTGATAAGCGGACGAGCTTGTTTTTCAAGCATTTCTATTTAGTTTTGCGCGAGCCTTTCCCAGTGCAGGATTCAATTTGCATATCTCCATTTGCTTTATAATTCTAAGGTAATTTCTCAATCAGTTTCTTTATAAATTATAAATATTTATTATTATTCTTCGATCAGTTTCTTTGCATTCTTTCTATTTTACTGCAAATTGAGAATATTTTTGTATAAAACGTATAAAATATAACAAATAATAATTATTAAAGTTGTTATAGGAAAATAAGGACTATATCTTTTATGCAGATAATTTATATTTTATTGCCAACGTTTCGTCAACATTGTTGACTTCTTAAGGGCTCAAATAGTTATATTCTCTGCATATTTGTCATTTTTATAATTATTCTTTCTTAGTAAACATATCAAGGCAAGTCATCAACATCAATCAGATTGACTTTTTTTCTTTTAAAACTTAAAAATATCTTTCTTTGTTCTGAATCTGATTGATGTTGATGACTTGCCTTCTAGATATGTTTACTAAGAAAGAATAATTATAAAATGACAAATATGCAGATAATATAACTATTTGAGCCCTGAAGAAGTCAACAATGTTGACGAAACGTTGGCAATAAAATATAAATTATCTGCATAAAAGATATAGTCCTTATTTCCCTATAAAAAATTTAATAATTTAATCGATGGACATAAATAATCAAAGTAACAAATAATAATATTAATAATAATAATTTTTACAAATTTTTCAAGTGAACACATTCAACTTTTTAGTAATAAAATAGAAAATGATTAGAAATGAGAATAAGTAAGCACTCCTAATTTCCTCAGGTTTCATAATATCAGAAAATACGAAAAAAACGAAATTTTTCCAAATTATGAATATATTTGATTATTTATTAGAAATTTGAAAAAAATTGACTTTTCGTCAGATAAATTTGTTAAATACTGTATTGGCAACCTAGAATACACTAAAAATGTGAAATTTTAGAACCAATTCAGTACTTCGGCCGCCCGGCAAGCGTTCTTATATTATAATCAGGGAAAAATTTTAAATTTCCATATCACCTCTAATATTGGAAATCTAGAACTCAGCCCACATGCGAAATTTATTGGTGAATTCAATAGTCCAACTACCCAGCGGTTTAAGCCTAACAACCGTATCTAATATCCCATAGCGCCTGCAACATCGGCAACCTAGAATACAAATCACATGGGAAATGAATATTTACTGGCAGCCACGGCGGAATGATCTTAGGCCAGAGGGATAAAAACTTGGAAAGTGATGTACGGGGCCTTCCCCAGAAAATTTTGAAGCAAATTGCTACAATTTAACCCATTTTTAAGCAGTTTGTAGCTGTAGTTTTATTGAAAACTGAAAGAAAAAAAGAGTTCAAATTTTTATAATGCTTGAGTTTATGTTCAAAAGGTAATAAAATAAAACGAACAGTCTGTTCTTGACCGAGTCCTACCTATTTAAATAAAATGAGTAATTATTAGGCTAACGTTACGGTGCAAGGATTTTAGGTTTTGTTAACGGAAACAGATAATAGTATAACATTAATTTTACAACCAAGATTTTGGCAACAAAGTTGTTTTTGGGTAAAGTAATGGTAAAATGTTTCTTTAGGAGGTCCTCTGACCCCTTGACGCTGTAGACAAATTCCCAGGGGTCAGCTACCCCCCCCCCCCCGACCCCACGGTTCCGCCGTCCCTGTTTACTGGCGTTATAGACACCAGGGTTCATCATATTTCTGTGAGTAAGCTATTTTACTGATCACTTATATATTATATATATATCGCATACGAATAAGATGAAATATGTACTAACTAAATAAAAGATTTAATTGAGTAAAAAAAAAAAAAATTAAAAATTTACAAAAATCCATTATGAATTCTAAATTTAGTAAATTGTTCCATGTAACTTTTTTTTGTAGGTGATTCACTTTTGCTAGCATGTTCTGCATTATAGGGCATATTTTATTGACAATTTAATATCGAAATCTTAAATTTTTAATCATTTTATATTTCAATTCATAGAGTTTTATAGGTATTCTATCTTAATTATATGTATATATTAGATGAGTTTATTATATATTTATACATTTTAAAAATTTAAATTTTTATTAATTATTGGAACAATGTGATCTTTTGTACTCTTAGCAACATGAGATCAGAGAGACTGTATTCCAAGATCAGGCACGCACACACAAACCCATCTTCACGCTATTTGATTATTAGGGCAAAAATTCAATAATTTCAATCCAATTTTGATTAATTTTCAAGTCCAGTTTTCTATAGTTAATCTTGGAAAAGTTTTATTTTTGAATGTTTATAGCTATTTAGTCATTTGTAGTGAAATTTTATAAAATCAAACGAATAAAAAGATGAGAATAATTCGAAGGTAAGCTTCTTACCTATGAATCCGAGTGAACCTATATGTGTGTGTGATTATTAACATAAGCTTATTTTATATCTTATACTAGCTGCAAGGACCCCCCCCCCCCGAAATCTACCCAGCAACCCCACCCCCGCACCATGCACCCGTTCCCAACCCCCGCCTGCACCCCACCCACCTCGGACCCCGCACCCCACCCCGTGCCCTCCAACCCTGCGCACCACACCCCCGCCTAGCCCCCTGGACTCCACCCCGCACCACCCCCTGAACCCCCACCCTACTCCGCTTCACTCCTCACCCCACCCCATTCCACCCCCGCACCCACCTTCCAGTTTTTGAATTTCTAGCCTTCTAGTGACCCACAGATTCTATATACAAAATTTGGTATAGTTGGCTCTAAGGGTAAGAATTTTCATTTTTTGCCCCCCCCCCTTTTGGGAGGTTAGTTTTTGCATTTCTAGCCTTCTAGTGACCCACAGATTATGTATACAAAATTTGGTTGAGTTTGGTCCAAGAGTAAGAATTTTCATATTTTGACCCTCCCCTCCCCTTTTTGGGTGTTTTTTGGGGGGATTTTTTTAAACAAAAGTTGTTAGAAATCACATCTTCTACAACTTTGCTGGTAATAAAATTTGCCGTAGAGTTAATAGTTTAGGAGTTATTTGATAATTTTCATTCGTGCGCCCCCCTAACCCCCTTTTGGGGTCAAGCCTCACCTCATTTCTGTGAGTTTCAATTTTAATCTACTTTTTTAAACTAACCATTAGATTAATTAATATTTCCATTTGTACTTTACCATACAGGGTATGGTCAAATATTGTAATTTATTTTTAATTATGCCCTCGGCTTATCACTATTTGACCTATTTTTAATTAAGAAACTTATAAGTGATTTTGATATTCCTATGCATATGGATTGAATTATTTTTCAATATAATTTTATTAATATTAGTATATTGCTATCTTGTAATAATGAGATGTTGTTGCATTCAATTACTATTTTTTAAGCAAAACATTAGACATTAATAGTCTGATTTCTTAGTGTTAAGCTAAATTAACGTGTGGGACATATTCTGTCTGGGGGTTCTTCGGGTAAAGACTACAGAACCTATGTTTTCAACAGAAGTTTCAAATTGTGTATTGATTCAGGTTACATTTTAGGAACTGACGATTTTACCAAAAAGTAAATGAGGTCTCTTCCACAGCCCAAAAAGTACAATTATTTCGTTTAGTCCGTGGATATGTATGCATTTATTGGATTCCTTTTTTTTCGTGGACGATTTTTTCCATCCACAAATTGAAAACATACCATTAGGATAACAAAATGAAGCGCTGATTAGTTTCTGGTACATATCAGCCAATAAAGTTTATTACTTTATTCCAGTACGTTTTTAGTTTTTTCTAAATATATTGACAACGGCTTAACCATTTTCGATCAAATTTAATATTCTATTTACTTAAGTACTTGGAGGACCCCCAAAAAAAATTAATATAAAGTTTTTAGGAAAACTACATTTTAAAGCCCTTTACAATAAAATAGTAATTTTTTAATTTTTTTTAAATTTATTTATTTGCTCCGTTTAATATAACTCCTTTAATCTTAAGTCAGAATGGATAGGCTTCTCTCTGTAAAATGCTTAATTTGAAAGGAAATATTAAAAGTAACTATAGCAACTGCGTTGTTATCGAATCGGTCATCTTTGCTGAAGATCTAGAGGAAGTGACTTAAAATTAAAAACTTCGATTGATTCTCATCTAATACTTGAGAAATAATCATTCTAGATTGCATTTTTAACTCATACTTTTGAAGGTACTTAGAAATGGGGCACAAGTGATTGAGAATGATGTCATTGTATTTTTGTGTTGATTTGGTAATAGTTTTCTTGATTGTCCAGTGTGAGTAGCTTTCATCATTTACTTAATACTACTTGGAATAAATAATAATCAGATAATGAAATTTTAGCAATAACCGACAATTAAAATTAATTTTCATTTTAACCAGAGATTGTGTAAAATAAAATTGATTATATTAGTGTTGTAAATAGTGAGATTAAAGGATTCTGTAGCACGAGTGAGAATGATAAGCAGACACCTTGGAATTAATTAATTCAAGAAATTCAATGTAATGAATATATGATTATTCATAAGATTATATAGAAAGATTAAATTATTTTCCGCTCTAGGGGAAGATACAAATCTGGATATTGAATTGATTTCTAAGATAAAGAATGAATTAAACAAATTAAAACAAAGGACTTAAATATATAAATCTCTTCTAAACTTTATATCGAATTTTTTTTACCTTACCCATTTGACTCGAAACCTGCCGGGGGGCTGGAGTATTGAATTCGCTCAAAAATGTTCAATTTTATTTACCTACTAGCTGGAAGTCCGCCTTCGGCGGCCCTCTTGCTAGTCAGAGGGCACGACTCCTGGACCCCCAACCCACGGAGCCCACCCTCACACCCCACCCCCCGAAACTCACCCAGCACCCCCAACCTGCGAACCCGTGACACCCCCCCACACACACACACCCGCACCCCGCGACCTCCACTCCCGCTTGGGGCAACCCCTCAACCCCGCCACACCCACTTCGTCTCTGGGCCCTCACCTCAACCCCTTCTCCACCCTGCTCCACCACCCCCGCACCCCACCCACCCTGGACCCCACCCCATGCCCTCCACCTCCACGCACCACAACCCTGCCTAGCCCCCTGGACCCCTACACCCACTACGCCACCCGGACTCCACCCCGTACCACCCCCTTCACCCTACTCCTTCTTACTACCTCACACACATTTCACCCGCCGCGCCCTCATCCCCCCGGACCCCCCGCACCCCATACCCTAACCCACCTTCGCACCAGTACCATCACTCCACCCCCGCACCCAGCTTTTGCGTTTCTAGTCTTCTAGTGACCCACAGATTATGTATATAAAATTTGGTTAAGTTGGCTCAAAGGGAAAGAATTTTGATTTTTTTTACCCCCCCCCCATTTTGGGTCGTTAGTTGTTGCATTTCTACCATTCTCGTGACCCACAGATTATGTATACAATATTTGGTTGAGTTTGGTCCTAGAGCAAGAATTTTCATATTTTGACCCCCCCTCCTTTTTGGGTGGTTTTTGGGGGAATTTTTTAAACAAAAGTTGTCAGAAATCACATCCCCTACAACTTTCTTTATTATAAATTTTGCTGTAGGGTTAATAGTTTAGGAGTTATTTGATAATTTTCATTCGTGCGCCCCCAAACCCCCTTCTGGGGTCAAAATATCAAAACGTTATGTAGCTAAAAACGTAAGTTAGAAGACATCTGATGTTAATATGAAATTTCATAATAATCCCTTCAGCCGTTTTTAGGTGAATCGTGAGCAACTTTTCGCGGAACCCACGGAAACAGACAGACACACAGACAGACAGGAATTTTGTTGAGGGTGTTTTCGTTCATAACTTTGCTTGAAACGTGTGCAACCGAAATTCGGCGTGATTTGGACCAATGTACAGACAAAACCTTAATTTTATATATATAGATAGATATATAACGTGAAGGAAAATTATTTTTAATCATCCACCTAAAGACAATTTTTTTTCTTTTAATGATACTGATAGAAGAAGTTGCACCAAAAAGGTTCAACCTCTGAAGTCCACGGTGGACCCTTGTATCTTGGAAATAAGAAGAGATTTAGGGATTGGATCGGAGTAAGGTGTTCATGGATGACTGTCTTGAAAAAGATTGAAGGATATAAGTTGCTGGGAAGACGGTCGGGGGAAGAGAGTTCCAGTCTCTAGATGTCATAGGGATAAACGAGTTGGCAAATGCGTTCGTTCTGCTAATATCCAATTTAAGCGCCTAGAGATGTTGAGTCCTAGAAAATCGCGAATACATATATCCCCATGACTTCAAGGAACTGGAACTCTCTCCCAGCCTCTATCTTTCCCAGCACCTATGATCTTCAAACCTTCAAAACCAGGGTGCATAGACACCTACGTCTACACCCTCTCACTTAATCAACTTTCCCTTCTCTTCGGTAATGCAAGGGTCTTTCGAGATCCATAGGGGCTACATCTTTACTGGTGCACCCCTTCTTGCATTCGATTGCATTAAAAAAAAAATCGTGTGTTTCGCGCAAATGAAGCCTTTTGAGGGATTATTGATTTTATCTCTTCAGAACAAAAGTCATGGTAGTATCTATAAATAAGCTGACGTATTCTGATGTGGCCATCCACTTGACTTTACCATACAACCTGGCCTCTCACTTATATTTAATATTTAATAAAATTATTTATAATCATGTAATGGGGGGGGGGTTGTTTTTGTATTTTTAGATTACTGTGTGCCACTGATTATGTATACAAAATTTGTTTGAGTTTAGAACAAGAGCCTATATTTTCATTTTTTACCCTACACCCCCCCCTCCCCCACCAATTTTGGGCGGTTAGTTTTTGCATTTTCAGACTTCTGGGGTCTCACTGATTATGTATACAAAATTTGGTTGAGTTTGCTCAAATAGCCTAGATTTTTAGTTTTTAACCCCCCCTCCACCTCCCTTAATTTTGGGTCGATATAAACCAAAATCTAATCAGCTCTTAATCTAAATGAACCAAAACTACATGTAAAATTCGGTTTCGATATTCACACTAGTTTTTGAGCTAGCTCGTCCACAAAAATTTGGTAACGCACAGACTAACAACCAGACAACCAGACAGACAGACTAACTAACTAGCATACATTTTGACAAAACAATTATTATCTCGAAAAATATAATTTTTTCGATGTTCACTTATTAGAGCTTTTTTGCAGACCGAAATGCCATGGTTTCGCTCAATTGTTTTAATCAAAATAATTTCAGCCGTTCTTGAGATATTTCGAAATAAAGAAGAAGAAAAACCCACTTTTTTCATGCACGATTACACTACTTGACCATACCCTGTATGGTAAAGTAAAAAGATAAAGGGCGGAGACAGATCTACGATGGGTCAGAGAGTCGATAGTGTCAGTCAATGATGGATCTCCTATCAGTCTGATCGCCTTTGAATTGCACACAGGGTATTAAGAGAACGCTTGGAGGCTCCTCTCCACAAATCCAAGCAATATTCGAGACAGGGGCGAATTTGAGCCTTGGAAAAGATAAGAAGTTTAGTGAGGGTGAAAAAGCGTTTGGTCCGGAAAAGAAAGCTAAGCTTACATCCTGCAGCTTTTGCTACTGAGATAATATGGTCATTCCAAGAAAGGCCAGAACCTAAGGTGACACCCAACATTGATATTTTGTCACGAAATTCCAATGAGCTCGAATCAAAGAAAATGTCAGGAAGGTTCCTATCTTCGCGCCTAGAAATTAGGCACCATTGCGTTTTGCCAGCATTAAAGTTTACCAAGTTGTGGGATCATACAGCACTTTTTCACTTTTCTTCTTCTTCTTGTTGTGGTGAAACGTTCTGGTATCGTTAGATAACTCATGTTTTTCACAACGTTTCGGTTTAATAAAATAAACGTTCGAGCACTCTATCATACATCACTATTCTACTAGTAATTCTTAATTGGAGGGCCGCAAAAAATGTTTTAATATTTATATCTATTTAATCATTGAAAAATAATTAAAAACGTTATTTGCGTATATAATATAAATATTAATAATCATTGTGCTCGTAAAAAGTGTCCGTGCGTGCCGTGAAAATATCTTAAATTTTTTAGGAGGCTGCTAGTTGTAAACATAGCCTCCGCAAGGGGGGGGTCCAAGTGCACCCGCAGGTCCTGGGCGTGACATTTTTTAAGGGGGTATGTTAAAAAAAAAATGATGCGTAGGGTGACCAACTTTTTCCACTTATTAAAAAACACATAGTTATTCCATAATAAGGGGATCGTTTCAGATTTTGGGCCCCGGGCCCGAAATTTCATGTGGGGGTCATGGTTCTAAAATGTTAACATAGAGAACCGCACTTTTTAAATTTTTATCATTAATAAGCCCATTTTGATTGACATTTTTTTGTCACTTCAGATTTTATTTAAATTTGAAAGTTTATAATAGGAAAATCAGGACAAGTTTTTATGTGTGACTTTTTTATTTATCAGCCAACGTTTCTTCGACTTTGCCAACTTCTTCAGGGCTTCTACAATTATAAGAACTTTATTAATATCAAGTTAAAAAGTACAATTACAACTCCAGAACAAACATGTAATAATAATAGTTTACCCACCAATAGTCATGCCACACATTCGTCTAAATTTTCTTGTTATCTTCGTTACTATTGAAGTCCATCAGAATGACAAATTTCAAAAAATATTTTGCACATTCACATAAACAATTTTCTTTTTTCTTTTTATATTAACAATTACATTAGATATAAAACAGAAATAACATATATAGAATGAGGCGTTGGCTGATAAATAAAAAAGTCACACATAAAAACTTGTCCTTATTTTCCTATTATAAACTTTCAAATTAATACAAATTATGGACGGAAATGATAATAATAATTATATTTAAAATAAACAAAAAAATTGCCTAAAGGAGACAATAAAAGAGTGTGTTTTCTGCTGGAAAAATAATTTTTTATTTATTTATAAAGAGATGGTTCATAATTTCTCCAGACCACATATACTTAAAGCTCACTTTCATATATTTATCAATTCCTGTTAATCAATTGTAATAGATTGCTGAAGAGGGTAAATTCCTTGAAACTATAGTCTCTTTATAAATAAATAAAAAAAATATTTTTCCAGCAGAAGACACCCTCGTTTATTGTCTCCCTTAAATTTTAAAATTCTGCTACTTTCGGCAAAAAGGAACTTTCAATTTAAAAAAATTTTACTTGTAAATCATAAATAAATTTATTTTAAAGCATAATAATAATTTTATTATTTTTTAAAATTATACTATGGGTTTTTATTCTTCTATTGTGACAAATAACACAACATTTACACTCATTAGTAAATGCCTTGAAATCAAATAATTTATTTGTAAAACCTTAGTAGGTTAATTTTAATTCGATTAAATATGTTTCTTTCGAACTAACACCATTTTTTTGTGGGGGGGGGGGGATCCCCTGGGTAAATGAGTACATATCTGTCCTGAGCATTTTCTACTAGCCTAGAGTAGGTCTCTAAAACTGTAAAACATCGATCATCACTACCCTTGATATTTGATTAACTATAATTTTAATAAAAGAAATGTCTATATATATCTAGTTTTATCATTTTGACCCATCTATCTACCTGTCTAGATTTGCTTAATGCAAAAACCAGCCGCGTCTCGATAAAATATTTCCAAGTGCTTTCTTAATTTAGATTGGAAATTCATGATAATCATTTTTCTTCGTGGAATTCATTTAAAGCTTGAAAATCCAGGAGATAAAACAAAAGGTGGCTTGTATTCGATGGGTGTTATTGATCTTGATTTGAAGAGTTGGCCAATTGAATCGAATAGCTCTCCAACATGAACAGCCATTTATTTGAAAAAAATACACATCGACCAATCGATTAATATTTCAGCAGAGACAGAGGGAAAAATAAATAAATATATTTCAAATTGCAACTGGACAACATGACCAAGGAGACAATATTGAACTATTTTCAATAGAACATTGATTTGATATCTCTGCAAAGCCATTATTTAACCTACAACTCTTGGGTGGGGAACCTATTCATTGTAGAAGGCAGCATTAAGTGGATTGTAGACTAATAAGGCCGCATTCAGGAAAATTCAATTAGGTGCTCTTCGTACTTTATTTTAAATGATTTTGAAAAGGGGCCATCTCCATTTTTTTTTATTTTTTGTCCCTTCGTTTGTTCATTCATGTATTACCGTGTACATTTGAAAACGAGTCATTTTTAGCCACCTAAAGCAGCTAAGCAAGGTTAGGATACTATCAAGAAACTATATAAATATATCCCTCAAGAAAATAAACGTTTCTGGGAGCAAATCGATAAATGCACAACTGCTGATGAAAACCCTGAAGAATTTTAAATGTCTATTTGTAATTTTAACGTTTTTTACTATTTTACTTTGTTAAAATAAAGTTTCTTTAAACAAAAATTGGATTCGCCTATAATAAAGATAAAGATTGTTAATTTTTAAAAAGGGTCATCTCCTCTAGAGAAAAAAATTCTGGACCGGCCCCCTCTGTTTAAAAAAAAATTAAAAGGATTTTTTGTACAATAAACATAAAAAATACTACGCTATCGTAACTAAGAATGCATGGGCGATTAACAGTTTTTTGTTTCTCCTGAACAATTTGAAAAAATGGAGATGACCCCCCTTTTCAAAATCACCGATTCAATTAATACCCCAGAGGGCCTTACTATACTATTATATCCACTAGACATTTTTTCGTTATTCGTGTCTAGAATTTTTTTCATTTTTTTATTTCTTCATGTCCTCATCTACAGATTTTTTTTAACATTTACAGATAAAGAACAATAAAACAACATAGCAAATACACAGATGAAAAAAAATAAAATAAACATTGAGTACAAAAAACAAAAGATAACAAATTGAAGAACAAAACATAAAAATAAAATAAAAATATTACAACTGTAAGTAAACATCAAATAAATACCACAAATGACTCTATATAGCATTTAAAATGTTTTTGAGAATCATTACCATGAAGCTGAATTCTATGAAAAAACATGACAAAAATGGAAAGTTTTCATACAAAAGTACCCCTAATCGTGTCGCAACAATGTTTCAATGCCAGAGAATTGTAGCTCAATTAATTGAAAAGTTTTAATTTTGCATAGAGTAGCAGAGTTGTTGAATCATAAAGAGAAACAAAGAGGTTGTCCTCTGCTTGATGCAAATAATAATAGGTACATATTACATATCGTCGCTGATCTTACAAAACCTCCTAAGTCCTAGATTCATTGTTTGCCCGAAAACAAGAAAAACCATTTTAAACAACAATACATAATAATGCAATTCAATATTTATTATTTGTCCGCGCTAAATTAAATTGGAATAGAATAATAAAGTTTCAATAGACATACGCCGTGAAAAGTTGGTCTGTATAAACGTATAATACGTATTTGAGCAAAAATCGGACTTACAAGGTTTTGTAAGATTAGCGACGATATATATATATATGAATGAGCCGTATATTTTGAAAGTGGCGTAAGTCCATTATTTGTTATTTTGAGATATCTGTATTTATATTTTTATAAATACATATATTTATAAATATTTTGATGTATTTATTTTGACGAATTCATGAGGATTTTGTTCTCCTTTGGCTATGATATTATAAATATAAAAAGAAGATATCTATGTTTAACTAAATCTGTCATTAACTCATTTGTTTCAAAATTGGACTTAGGCCACTTTCAAAATAAACGACTTATTATATATTTGATATATATCTTTGTATGTTTATTGCATCAAGCATTGATATTCACTCTAGCTTTTGAGCTAGCTCGTCCACAAAAATTTGGTAACGCACAGACTAACAACCAGACTAACAGACATTTTGACAAAACAATTATTGTCTCGAAAAATATAATTTTTTCGACGTTCACTTATTAGGGGCTTTTTTATAGACCGAAATGCCATGGATTCGATCAATTTTTTTAATCAAAATAGTTTCAACCCTGTATGGTAAAGTAAAAAGTCAAATAGGGTGAAATCCGAGCCCTAAATATAATTAGTGATTAAACATATGAAATATATTTAATTACGGTTAGTTTTCCATAAGAAACGGTTTGTCGTTGCCGTTACTCATCCCATGAGCCCTGTCCTTGGGGGGAGGTTCTGACACCCAAAACCCACACCCCTGTGGCTATGCCCCTGCCATTATGGGTACACCATACCCTGTATGGTCAAGTAAAAAGAATCAAATAAGGTGAAATCCGAGCCCTAAACATAATTCTTGATTAAACATATGATATATAGTATTTAATTACGGTTAGTTTGCCATAAGAAACGGTTTGTCGTTGCCGTTGCATCCCATGAGCCCTGCCCTTGGGGGAGGTTCTTATCCCCAAAACCCCCACCCCCGTGGCTATGCCCCTGCCATTATGGGTACACTAAATTGCCCATATAGAAAAAGTGAAATAGTGAGCAAACCCATTACTGCAAGCGAGGTGATAATTGCTCGTTGATTAGTGCCCAGATGGAATGATTAATTTGCATCACGCCTGTTTTGTGAATGCCAACGCTAACCCTCGCCGTTCGTGGTTTGCTGCTCGAATGCTCTCCGTATCTCTTCATCTCGAGGCGCCTGCAATCGGAATTCTCTTGGTCTGGTCTGGTCTTTGAGGTCTGTTTCTTTATCTCGCTGGTTTTTCTGGCCAGAGAGGCGCTCGTTGACCCGTGTCGATGTCGGCCATTGGCAACCAGGGCCTTGGGACAACAACACTTGTGCAATAACTACACAGTCCTAGACGAAAACCTGACGAACGTCTTAAGCGGATTTCGGAATAGAGGATTCATTGTGATCAAGTCAAAATAGCTCTTTAGGCGAACTATTTCCCCAGCAGATAATAAAAATGATTAAAACAAAGGTTTCCGACAAGAAATGAAGGAATTAAAGAAAAATCAAATTTCAACATTCAATTTTTGCAATTTTAATTAATCAATCATTTTATACTATACAATACATTCACATATAAGTAATCTACCTATGAATAAAAATATATTACAAAATGATATGTCGTTAAATCCATTATATATTATGTATTTATTAACTACAAGAAATAGAGCACATTCAAACCGTGAATCAATCATGATTTATTTATCCAATTCAGTCACAATACAAACATAACACTACATTCCATCTCTAAATGGATTTTAAATATATGTTGCAGTAAAATCTCGTTTTTTAATAAGAACTAGTTAAATCGCGTTTCATTGAATACCTTTGTACCAACTAGAATTTACTGATATTGATTGAGTTTGGTCTAAAGATCATTTTGGGTGTTTATTTTCAAAATTTTTAAAGAAATGTCAAAAATTACATCTTCATTAGAAGAAAAAGTTTTAAATTGACATTTTCGTCTAAAAAAATTTGAAAATAAACACCCAAAATGAGGCGCGAGGTTAAAAATTAAGATTCTAGACCTTTGGACCAAACTCAACCAAATTTTGTATACCATAATCAGTGGGACCCCAGAAGTATAAAAATGCAAAAACCAACCTCCCCTACATGATTATAAATAATTTTAGGGGCCAGGTTGTATGGTAAAGTCAAGTGTAATGGCCACTATCAGAACACGTCAGCTTATTTTGAGTGGTTAAAAAGAATATTATATTGAATAAATTAAAATAATTTTTAAATTTTATTGAAAATAAATATTGTAAAATACTTGGTCAAAGACTCTCCGCGATGCACAATTTTTACAATTTTACAATGATAATCTATTTTTAACTCATATATATTTTTACCAATTAGGATATTCAATACAAGGGAAATTTAATGAAAAAACACGTGCTTCTTTTCCAATAATAAATATCGTGTGAAATATTTCTTCTTAAAGGGAAAAATTTAATTTATGTTATTTAATTTTGTATAGTTTTACAATACTTAAAAAAAATGAGAATGTAACGATACTTGCCGAGACCAAACGAGACCAAACGAGACCAAACGAGACTAGCCCCGGACGAGACGAGACCGAGAGGATATTTTCTCAAATCTCGTCTCGTCTCGTCTCGTTCGAAGCCCTACTTATAACTTATAACAAATAGTGGAAAATAAATACTCCTTGGTTTACAAGCTATGCCATTTCTTGTTAATGTTTATATTATATTTTTGTAATGTTTAAATTAAATTCCTGAACTTGATGAAACATTGCATTGTATAGCAAATATTAAGTGTGCGAAATTTCAAGATGTTCAACTCGGTAGAACTGAGTCAAAATTCGATTACAAGATTCTACCCAAGCACTCAGAGATATCACATTGTTTATAATAAAGAATAATTTTCCCTTCCCGATATAACTTTGCACTTTAATTGAATCTTTATAAATCAATTAAAAAAATTACCTAATTTATAGATTATCTTGCTTTTAATACCTATACCATTAAGTTTTATATACCTACTTACTAACAATATAAAGATTTTATAAACATAGTTTATATCTCAAGACATAAAGTCTGTCATTCCGATTAAAAAAAATAGTATTTCTTAAGAGTAATTCTATCTCTCTCTCTCTCTCTCTCTCTCTATATATATATATATATATATATATATATATATATATATATATATATATATATATATGATATAATTTTTAAAGTACTTTTTGGATTGTACTAATAATTTTATAGTTATGTTATACGAGTATTTATTGTACAGGGCCCGCCAATAGTACGACCCAACACAAGGGCTACTTTTAACGTTTTAACAATATATATATTGTGACAAGAAATCAGAAATATTATTATAAGGTACATTCTTTTTATTGTAAACTTCAATTGAAAGATACTTATAATAAACAATTAATAAATAAATATATAAAAATCTAATAAATAAATCAAATTTAAAATTAAAATCTTTTATTTTAATTCCAATAAATCACCCCTTTCTTTAATTTTGAATTTAATTGAATTATTTACTAAGGATTTAGAATAGGAACCTTATATTTTGAAACTAATTGGGTTGCAGCCAGCTTTTCACTTTTACTACCATCTTTCAGCCTGCAACCCTTTCAATTTTAAAATTTTAGGGAACTTCGCACTGGGTTACACTATCTCCATCGAAATATTGAAAAAGGAATTCGTAAGCCAAGATTGTTGAAAAATATCGGTTTACATTCATTTGTAGGATCTGGCATTGATTTATGGAATAGTCTGTCTGTTACTACTTGGGATTATCAAGTCAAGTCCTAATGTCCTAGAGTTGTGCAAAAATTTTTTTAGTTCTCACAAGCAGAGATTACCTGAGGTAGAGAGAGGTCATACCATCCTTGTTAAGGTTTTGACCAGGTTTCCTTAACAGCTTATGGAAAATATCAGGGAAGGCTAATTCGTCGTATGCGCCTGGTATCGTTTTTTTCCACGGAATTATTTAAATTACGTTTTGTCTTTTGATGGAAATCTATGATCATGTTATTTGTTAATGAGCATACATTTCTATTTTTTCTTTTTCTTGTTTGTTAATTGTTAATTTCTTTTAATTGTTTGTATTTATGTTTATTAATCTCTGTAATTAATTTGTATTTATGGTTTGTTGACCAGCCACCGAGGACTTGTGCCTCTAAGCAGGTCGAGTAATAAAGATTTATTTATTTATTTATTTAAAGGGGAATTGGAATTAGATTCTCGTCCCTTCTGTAGGTTACAAAATTGGTACAGGAGCTGCTTGGAATAAATTTTTTCAAGCCACTTCTGACACTTGTCACAATATATATATTCATATTTTTGTATGTTATCTCAGAGTCAATAAAATATTATTATAATGGGTGAAGTAAAAAGTTCTGAGCCTTTCCGCTTGAAGAATTTTATTGAGCCATATCTCACGATGTATTCCTCGCACCTGGTCATTCTAGACTGTGATTTAAAGGTGACATGACGCTTTAAAAAAGTTATTTGAGAGTTTTGTGTTTGGTGAAGCCAGTTGTGTGTTAGAGCGTTCCAAAATGGAGGTAAAAAAAAGAGAAAATTCGATACATTCTTCAGTAGTACCACGTCTAAGGGGAAAAAGCGGGACAGGCGGCCAAAAAAATTTGAGGTGTTTATGGACCCAATACAGTATCGAATTCAACAGGAAAGTGGTGGTTCTAACGATTCCGTTCTGGAATATGGACGTCGAAGATGAGACACGCTCTGGTAGGCAATTCGTCGAAAATGCCGATAAAATCATGGAAATTGTTGAATCCGACCGGCATGCGAGCACTTATTCCATTCCCCAGGAACTGAAGATTAGCCAGAAATCCGTTTGGAACCCTTTGAATAAGGCTGTTCTCAAGAAGAAGCTCGATGTATTGATGCCACACGAATTGACGCAAAAGAACCATTTGGACCGAATTGATGTCTGCAATTCTTTGCTAAAGCGTCACGAAATCGACCCATTTTTGAAGCGGATGGTGACTGGCGATGAAAAATGGGTCACATATTAGAACAACAGGCGAAAAAGATCATGGTCCAAGGACGGTGAACCGGCTCAAACGATCGCCAAGCTCGGATTTACGGCCAATAAGGTTTTACTGTGTGTTTGGTGGAATTGGAGATCATTCACTATGAGCTACTTCCATTTGGCCAATTACTCAATTCGAACCGATATTGTCAACAACTGACAAGATTGAAGCGGTCGATCCACGAGAACCGGCCAGAATTGGCCAATAGGAAGGGTGTTGTTTTCCACCAAGATAATGCCAGGGCGCACACATCTTTAACGACGCGCCAGAGCTTGGATGGGAGGTTATATAGCACCCGCCGTATAGCCCAGACCTGGCATCAAGCGATTATCAAATTTTCAAACATTTACAAAATTTTCTCGATGGTAAAAAACTGGCCTCAAGAGAGGCTTATGAAAATGAGCTTGTCAAGTTTTTTACCAGTAGTGACGGCCCTCGGCTTCTTCAATCGTAGAATTATGAAATTCCCTTCAAAATGTAAAAAAGTTATTGAACAAAACGGCGCATATTTGATCTAATTCGGAAAATCCTAACTATGTTAATTTCATCGTCGAAATAAAGAGAAAAAAGGCTCAGAACTTTTACTTCACCTATTATATTATTATTTGTGGAGCCGGGTCTTGAAGGACTTAAAGCTATGCGAACGATGAAAGCTCAAATAAATTTATTCTTCCCAAATCATAGAGATAATTATAAATTAGGTATCAATTGGGTATCAATAGTTAACACAACTATTAAAATTTCAATTATTTAATACAAAAAAAAAATTAAGCAATATATTTTTGAGGTCATTTAGAGTAAATAATTTGTTTTTAAAGAAAATTGATAAAAATAATAATTGAAAATTCTTAATTTCTTCTTTCTTTTGTTAAATTACGTCACATAATTATGGACATAAATTTGATGGCCTTCGAATCAATTGAAGATATGAAATTATAATGAAATCATTTGTGTTATTATTTAATTTTTTTTTGAAAGAAACAAATCAAATAGGAATTAAAATTTCTTAACACTGAAAAGTGAAATCACATAATAACAAAGGATATACTATATATAATTTATTGTAAAATGTTTAAAATAATTGAGTTTTTAAAGTTTTTCCTTTGATTTCAAGTGAATTGGAAAACATTTGTTTGTTCCCTCAATGCCATGCACCCCGAAGGGACATAGCCATGAGATTGGAAATAAAATTTAGAAATATTGAACGGTCAATTCAAGTGAAATGGAAAACTACAGAAGTGGATTGTGCTTCATTAATTTCAACCTCCATCCCTCGTATATAAATTTACTTCTCAAAAAAATACTTTTTCCAACTTCACCTTCTGTTTCACCTTTCACTTCATCAATCAAAAAATCATTTTCGTTAATTGTTTTTCTTCTAATCCAAAAATAATCCGAACAGCAAATGTATGGTGGGATTTAATAAATGCGGCTTATTTTATTTTAAATCAGTAGACGGACAAAAGTGTCCTTATACATAACAATACAAGTACAAAATAAATTTACAAAAATATAAGGTGATACGTTAATCATAATATAAACATACAAGAAATACAAAATATGAGGTGACATATCATTCATAATATAACATACAAGAAATACAAAAATATAAGGTGATACATTAGTCATAATATAAACATAACACAAATTTCGAAAATATAAGGTGACACACCAATCACAATACAAACACACACAAGATCCAGAAAGAGAGTGAAAAAAAAACACAATAACAACAATCACAAGTACAAAACAAAACATCACGGAAATTTAACATTGACAGACCGCAAGCAAGGTATCGCCAATCACACGCAGTTCGATTACTCAAAACAGATTGATTTTAGAAATCCCAAAGAATCATGGAAGATATCAAAGCGATGTGAGATCCGATTAGTAGATCTTTGTATTCGGTCAATCGCATTGGCATAACCATAATTTGTGTTATGGAAGGGGATTTCAAATAGATTATTAGACCTGGTTCTATGCGTGGGGAGTCTAAAGTTAATCATGCCAAGCAATGCAGGACAATCAATTTTACCGTTGACAAGTTTTGAAAGAAAGGTTATATCAAAAAAGTTGCGTCTAGCCTCAAGGCTCTGCAGATTCAAGAGGGACATAATGACATCATAGTCGAGATCCGAAATGTTCATACCGAGCTTGTAATTTATAATACGCAGGAATTTGTGTTGAAGTCTTTCTATGCCAGAAATATGGTTGCGTAATACGTGATTCCATATAATGGTGCTATATTCGAGTTGGCTTCAGTCTAATGAGGTATATAATATTTTTAGAACCTTGATATTTTTGAATGGCTTGGTTGAACGGGATATAAAACCCAACATTTGCCTGGCACTGCCATATAGAAATAGAATCATCATTCATTAACTCCTTTGTCGAAATTAAATTGTTGGCATTTTGGATTATTTCTTTGTCTTGAAGAAAATGCTCGCTATAATATCCATCTTCTTTCATAAACCAGTACCTAAGCTTTTGCAGAAGTCACAGAGAATTTTATTAACTCAAAACATTGGGATGCTAAGGTTTTCATCTATTTGGTACTTTTTTAAAACTTAAATAATTTGACCCTCTATCTTTGATAGAAACACAAAAGCTATCTTAAAAAGTATATATTGTCAGCATAGGCAGAACTGGCTAATATAAATAAATAATAAATATATCAATTTTTAATACCTAATCAGTGTTATATTGTAAGATGAATATTGAATAGAGACGTTTCGCTGATTTATTCCAGCCTCTTCAGGCTCTATATAAAAACAAATAATGTACAATCAAATCACTCATACACATTTAAGGGAGTTCGGGACAGCTTATCTATCTGGTTGATTTTCGAAAAAATCCTTTGTATTTCTATAGAGTGACAACGTCTGCCCATTAAATTTTTTAAATAAAAACATTGTTAATAATGAGGTTAATTTCGAATAATAATCTTTGTTTTGATAATATTAATAAAAAATAATATTGAGATAAATATTTTCTCATTATAAAAACATTTATTTAACATAAAAAAAGATTTCAAAAAATAGAGTTAGAATTTGTGGAGTCGGGTAGCTCAGTCAGCTAACGCGCTGGCCTCGCTTCGGCATCGATCGATTATGACGATGTTGGAGTGGAGGTCCGGGGTTCGATCCTGGCTGGCAAATAAAAAATTTCTACCGGCTGAAAACTCGGCTCCCTCACTAACCCTACTAACACTCTACTTATGTGCTGCCTAAATGGACTTTGTTCCCGGTGACATTAAATAAATAAAAAAAAAAGAGTTAGAATTTAACACTAGTGTTTTTGTTATATTCTGTCGGATGCAAATAACTTTTTATTTTTCATATTTATGAATAACTAATTAACTAGACTGTCAAATCTATTGAAAAATGTATCATTCGATTCATAAAAGTCAAATTAATGATCTGTATGTAAATTTGTTGAAAATGGTATAATTTGTATAGAAGTTATAGCCCTTTTTAAAGCTCGGTCCATTTACTTCCATGTTAAAAGGAGAATTTTCAATAAATTATTTCTCGTTAATGGGACAGACATTCAACTTCAAATTTCGGAAATAAGTATTTAATACATCAATGAATCGATGGTAGAAATTTGAGAATTTTCTTATAAAAATGATAAACAGTCCCGAACTCCCTTACATCAATCTAAACATTTTATATAATCACCTTGATCAAATGATTATATAAAATGTTCAGGTTGATTTAAATGAGTAGAGTGATTTTATTTTATTTGTTTTTTATATAGAGCCTGAAGAAGCTGTGAATAAATCAGCGAAACGTCGCTATTGATCGTACAATATAACACTGAGTATTATTGTTCCTTTTCCTCTGAAAAATTGATATATTTAATACTTATTATGAAACTGAATAATAAAAATAAATTATTATTATCATTTCCGTCCATAATTTATATTAATTTGAAAGTTTATAATAGGAAAATAAGGTCAAGTTTTTATGTGTGACTTTTTTATTTATCAGCCAACGTTTCGTCGACTTTGCAGGTTCTTCAAATAATCACGAACCTCTGAAGAAGTCTGCAAAGTCGACGAAACTTTACTGATAAATAAAAAGTCACACATAAAAACGTTTCTTTATTTTCCTATTATAAACTTTCAAATTAATCAAAATAAATAAATAATATCAATAATTAATAGAGATTGTAGTGTTGGTGCAAGGTGAAACATCTTTAATAAGGATAAAAGTAAATAAATATTATATGAAATATTCATTTACTATGAGTTAAGATTTCTAGATCACTTGTTTCACATTAAAATTAAAAAAAATAAAAAGAGGTAAATTTTTCTTCAATGTTAAAATTCTGTACTTTCCTGAAGATGGGTTACAAACCAAAATATTAGTATATATTGAAAAAAAATTACCTCTTTTATATTTTTTTATTTTTAATGTGAAACAAGTGACCTAGAAATCTTAACTCATAGTAAATGAATATATCATATAATATTTAATTACTTTTATATACTAATATCAAGTCTATATTTTATAAAATGTAACAAATTCAATTTTCTTTATAAAAATAATTGCAGTGCTAGTTATAAAAATATATAGATACTAGAATTAAATGAACGTGGAGCACAGTTTCCGTGACGTCACGTAAATTCTGTTAGGATAGTTCCACTAGCTTTCCATCTTATAATACCCTATATTATAAATTAAATATACATACCTTAATATAACGATTTAGAAAGTTCTATATGCAATTCTATGAGCTAGAGATAGTCTTACAACTTGAAAAGCCATTTCTCTGTTGTCACGGAATCTGATGACGCCACTGGCTTTTATTGCTTCCTATATGCAGGTTGGGAATTAATCTTCCTATGCAAAAAGAGCTTTTGAAGGTTTGATTTAAGTAATGTTAATTTTTCCACTCGGACGGCTATAATGCCAAGGGAAAAGCAAAAGAATTTGACTAAAATATATTAACTATAATTTTATTTATAAGTGGTTCAATATTGGTTAATAAATAACGAACGTTAATTAAAACAATAAAAAAGAATATTATCAAGATAATCTACTATAATTTTCCACAGGTTTTAAATTTATTTGAAAACGTGTGAGTTTCATTTACAACGAAAGAATTTCGTCAGTCGAGAGTTCCTCTAATTTATAGACTTCCATAAATTTGAAGAAAAAAATTTATCTAAAGAATTTTTCCTCAAGTTATCATAAATTAGAAGGGCCGCAAGTTTTCTGAAATCATGTATGAAAACAAAAATAAAAATACCTTCAATTATACCTAATAGCCACTTATAATAAATAAATGATAAATAAATTACTCCTAGCAAAGTATTAGATAACAATCTAAGCATCCAGGCTAGAAATTAGATTGGAGCTTCTCTATGATTATTTAAGGTAAAATGAATGCCCCCAGACAAGGATAGAGCGAGATTGATTCACTTTCCCTGATCTTATAAAAAGCCTCCGCCCTTGTGGCCACCGAGCACACGTCTCGGTCTAAATAGCACCACCTAAAAACACTTACACACAACAACAACTATTTAGCTAATTCAATCCTCTCACCACAAACAAATCCAATATAGAATTCTACTTTTATTTTTTTAACTTCCCTTAAGGAAGTTGTTTCGCGACAATACTAGCAAAAAGTTATGCTAGAGTAAACAGTACAGACAATAAGGATTCATAATTCATAAGCCCAAAACTTTTTGCTGTTTATGTACCACTACTAGCCAATCCCGTGCTCGTTTGAAAAATCTGCCAACATTGTCCGAGCTTGAATATTTTTTCATAGAAATGACAGATAAAATACATTATAAAGGTCGATTTAAAAAAACAAAAAGTTTTTAATAAACGATTAAAAGCTGTGCCACAATGGCTGAAGCGAAAAAAAGTCAAAAAAGTACTAAAGTTGATCCACTTTTTAGGTTAAATAAATGCATTGTTGCCAGCTTGTTTTTAGAGGAAATTTTTCATCATACATTTTTTATTATTTATTCATTATTATCTCAGAAAATGTGTTGTAACTATGAATTAAAATTTTCTTAAAAAATTTATTAGTTATTGTTTAATGATGGTTTAGTTTTTTATAACAATGGTAAGAAGAGTTTCTTATTTATAATTCAATATGTATATAAACTTATCGATATCCGTATAGTGCAATGTATAAGAGTCTGAAAAACTCTATCTTTGGAATTTAATATCTCCGGAACTATAATATATTGTTCATCAATTTTGTTTTACCACCAATAGATGCAGAAGTATTTAAATAATAATCTGTCTAAATTTCAAAAAAATACCAAGAAAACCCATATGGTGAAGCAACTACTTTAAAAAGAGGAGAAGGCTTCAATAAATAACATATTCCGACATATCCCTTCTCCGAGAAAAGGGACCTAGTGTGTCAAAAAACGGGTTTGGACTTAAGAGTGGACTCTGGTACCTAAAAGGATGTAGAATAAGATGAAATGAGTTAGATTTCTGCTAAAAATTTATTTACCCCATAAAAACGTACAAAACTAAACAACTTTTGAGATATTGATAACACTCGTTATACAGTTGGCACAAGACTGAAGTGTCACTTTATTCTTTTCCTTTCTTATAGTTATTTTTACAAAAAATACGTCACCACATAGGCATGACGTCCCCAAAGTCGGCACCGAATCATAACTAACCATACCAAATTGCATCTCCCAACTGAAGGTGTGTTCAAAGTGATAATTCGTTATGAAACTTTAAATATTTTTTTTCTCAAAACTTCATTTTCACACACTAGGTCCCTTTTCTCGAAGGTCACATATGTTGAATTTGAAATTCGATTCAGTTCTATTATTTCTATCGCCTAGTATGAAAGATTTTGACATACTTTTATTTAACATGGTTCCTCTGTATCATAAAGAGAATCAAAGAAGTTGTCCTCTGATTGATTCAAACATTCACATTGCGGTGGCCCAAAAAAACGATTTTTTTTTTATTTTTGGTATCTCATAATTTGACATATTTTTAAAATGCTTTCCAAAAATCAGCTCAATTAACCAATTTTAAAAGGTCGCTCAAGATTTTTAAAAATTCCCTAAATGGTAGAAAATTAAAAAATTTTTCCTTCTCCTGTTATTATGGCTACGTTGAAAATGATAAATATTCTGAAAATTACAAGTCGATAAAGAAAGTGACCCAAAAGTGGACTCCCCAAAACATAACCCACAAAGCGGAAAACATTTGTGTTCAAAATAAGGACGGATATGGCCCAAATTCTGTATGCTGCAATGAAACTGAACAGTAATGCAAAGAGTGGTCAACATAACAAAGAATTTGGGGCCTATTTGCCCCTGATTTTGAACACAAATGTTTTGGGATGTCCGTTTTGGGATGTCCACTTTTGGGTCACTTACTATAACAATTTATAGAGGTCGATAAAGATTTTTTTAATTTTTAAATTAGAATTTTAGATGATTTCGAGTGACCTCTAAATATAAATATTAATTTTTTTCTTTATTTCTTGTTGTTGACATCTTAATGAATAGAAATGAAGCCCGAAAAACGAAGAAATAAAAAAGATTTTTTTTTCAAATTGAATTTGGAGATCATAAAATATTTCGATATTTTTCAAATTTAACGTTGGATTTTTATGACACGGTATGAAAAAATACTCCCTTTTGAAATTTTAGGGATGCATCGCATCCACCATCAATATGTACGCCACTGATATATATATATATTATATTATATATATTCAGGGTGGGGATTCAAGATCTCCCACATTTTGAAGATGTATAACAAGTGAAAAAATTTAACTAGAAAAAAACTGAATATATTTTTGAAAAGAACATAAAATAAATGTTTTTTAAATGTGTTTTAAACATTATATAAGACAAAAAAAGGGGGAAGGGTCAAAAATGTAAATTCTAGCCCTTTCGACCAAACTCAACCAAATTTTGTATACATAGTTTGGTCGAAAGGGCTAAAATTTACATTTTTGACCCTCCTCCCATTTTGGGGTCAAAAAAAGACGTATTTAAATTTCGATCTGTTAAAAGCACGGTAATAGCACCCGCCAACACTGGTAAAGAAAGCAATAATAAAAAGATCAGTAATCGCTACCGATCAAACAAACAACGGTATTCGTTCTAACCTAAGGCCCGAAGGACGTATATTAATTACCGTTGTAATCAAATTGATTGCTCCTAAGATTGATGAAATCCCTGCTAAATGTAATGAAAAAATTCTTAAATCAACCAGTTTTTTCATTTTTAGCCTTTGGGGCCCACAGAATATGTATACAAAATTTGGATGAGTTTGGTCGAAAGGGCTAGAATTTCATTTTTGACCCTCCTCTCTTTTGTCTGATATAATGTTTAAAACACATTAAAGAAAAATATTTTATGTTCTTTTAAAAATATATTCAGTTTATTCTAGTTACACTTTTTCATTTTTTATGCCTCTGCAAAATGTGGGAGATCTTTATGCCCCACCCTGTATATACCAATATATACATTGATGTTTTGCTGGCCCCCCTCGGAAAATTCTTGTGGACGCCCATGTGCACACTGTATAGTAGATATGTACCTATCTTTGATAACAAGATTCAAATTTGAAATCGATTAACAATTAGGATCGCCGGTGGCGCCTCTTCAACAAAGGCGCTAACAAAGAAAGCATCGATCTCTAAAATAAATTCACATTTTCGCCAGGCAGTTGAAATTATTTTCAAATAAATTTAATTTAAAAATTATTAAAGAAAATGTATTATAAATATTAATATGATTTGTTAAAAATAATAACCCTCGCGTGATTTTGTGTATGTGCGTGAAAATATACTCTGATATAATTATATTTTATTTTTTAATTAAATGAAAAATTTAGCATTCATTTTTTGAGCTCTTAGTCATAATTTTTTAAAACACAAGCCAGCCATGTACTCAAATATTTTCGGAAGAGAGCACCAAAGAATAAAAAAAATAAACAAATTATAAAATTTTGTAGGTATTTATTGGTATAAAATAAGCTGACGTGTTCTGATGTGGCCATCCACTTGACTTTACCATACAACCTGGCCCTTCACTTATATTTAATATTTAATAAAATTATTTATAATCATGTAGGGGAGGGGGTTAGTTTTTGCATTTTTAGAATCCCGGGGCCTGATTATGTATACAAAATTTGGTTGAGTTTGGTACAAAAGCTTATACTTTCAATTTTTGACCCTATACCCCCCCCCCCCATTTTGGGGAGTTATTTTTTCCATTTTTAGATTACTGTGAGCCCACTGATTATTTATACAAAATTTGGTTGAGTTTGGTAAATGGCCTAGATTTTTAATTTTTAACCCCCCCCCCCCGTCCTCCACTCCCCTTAATTTTGGGTCACTATGCACCAAAATCTAATCAGCTTTTAATCTCAATGGACTAAAAATACGTGTGAAATTTGGTTTCAATATTCACACTAGTTTTTGAGCTAGCTCGTCCACAAAAATTTTGATAACGCACAGAGTAACTAACTAACAGACAGACGAACTAACAGACATTTTGACAAGACAATTATTATCTCGAAAAATAAAATTTTTCGATGTTCATTTATTAGAGCTTTTTTGTAGACCGAAATGCCATGGTTTCGGTCAATTTTTTTAATCAAAATTAGTTCAGCCATTTTTTAGATATTTCGAAAAAGAAGAAAATAAAACACTTTTTTCATGCACGATTACAATACTTGACCTTACCATGTATGGTAAAGTAATAAAAATATTGGAAAAATAGCTATTTTAAATAAAATTTTAACCATATTTTATTTTAGATTTTTGTCCATTTACTTTTACATTTAGTGTCAATCAGAGTTTCGGGGGCTGGCCGGGCCCTAAATAGTTGTTTATGTATAAGTTTCCTGGGTACCTCCCTGCCCCTAGTATATAAAGTATGAGCGTGAATTCTAATACGAGCACGAGTGAGAGAGTAGAACTTCTATCTCGCTCTCTTTCTCTCTCATTAGATATCTACAGAAGCGTGTGTGTGTGTGTGTGTGAATTAAATATATTTCTAATATTATATTATTTGATATGCATAGGGCTCTGATGACGTCACGGCTGCTGATTCGAGTCTCGACTTCTCCAGGGGCCCTCAGGGCCCACTGCTTCCCACGCCAATCAGTTCAGTAGAGTCCATCATACTCGTAATTACTCCGTCTAATTATCTTAAGGACTTTTTGCATCCGATCGACGATTTATCAAATTTACAATCTCAAATACAGGTGAGTTACAATAATCTATTATATTAAAAGTAGAGAAATATTTGTAATGATATTTCAATTTGTATTTTCGATATATTCCAATATTTGTGGATTTTTATGCAAAATCATGTGATCTTATGTTTAAATAATTTCTCAAAGCAAGGTAATAAATATAAAGGTAACTTTGAGGGGGAGAAAAGCCCATTTGGTCAGATCCTATGGGATTTTTATTTTTTTATGTATATATTTAAATAGTGCAAATTGATGTAAAGGTTATATTATATTCAGTCAAATTTTTGCAATGAGCTTGAATTCAGACCACCTGCTCTGAAGGCAGAAAATATATATTCAATAATTATTTGAGTTATTAATCGTGATTTTATTTTTCAGCGATCAGCTGATCTGTGAGCATATGAGCCAGGGAACTCGTATCAAAGTGTAATCATCATTGCATCCATCGTTCGACAGCTCTACCATGTAAGTTTCAATCTATTATCTATATTTATAATCATTAGAAATGTTTCGAATGAAACTATAAGGTATATTCTAATAATATGTATAGCGATTTTGCTATATCTTAGTTTTTTATGATCTTTGAATAGAAGATAATAAATTTGAACATTTTGGGCGATTCTTATTAGAACGCCCATTCGGTTATTTCACACTTTATATGCACATTATATAATACCTTCCCTTGGCAGAGTCAAATTGATTCTTTAATCGACCCAATTTTGATCCTTAGAATTTCTTTATTTTATTTTTTAATAAAATTCTTAATAAATTGAAATATATAATATTATATGGTTAAAAATAAAATGAGAGAGTCTTCTGTTTTTTAAATAAAATAATTTTTAATTATTTCTAGAGACTATAGTTTCGAAGGCATTGCCTTCATCATCAGTCTATCACAAATATTTCAAATTAGTTACAAATTAAGATTTATACCTTGTTAATTTGTAACTAATTTGAAAATATTTGTGATAGACTGATGATGAAAGGCAATGCCTTCGAAACTATAGTCTCTAGAAATAATTAAAAATTATTTTATTTAAAAACAGAAGACTCTCTCATTTTATTTTTAACCTAAAATAAAAACAATTCTGTTACCATCGACAGTGAAATCTTTTATTCAACTAATATATAATATTAATTATCCTACTTTTTCGAATAAAATAAAGGACTGATTTCTCTAAATTTCTTTAATCTATTTTCCATTCGAAATTTAGTATCGAATACTCATTTAATTCGAAATAATTTCATAAATTTTGGGATCCAGTTTCTCTAGTACCTATATTTTAAATTGAGTTCATAGTCGAATACTTTTGTAATTAAATTATACTTTTTTCAATTCAATTTGGTTAAAGGAATAGTCTTTTTGATATTCTACAAATTTTTCAGCCAAATTGGTGACATCGACCAATACTAACTTTTTTCGATACAAGAAATTATTTGATCAATTCATTTGGATTGAATTCTCTGACAATACATTATTCATACTGAAATTACTTTTTAACGATTAATCGTAGAACTATGAGTCTTATGTACAATTATGTTTATTATTTAATTTAGTTTAACAAAAGTTATTATAAAAAGTTGTATATTTTAAAGGGTTATGCAAAAATGGTCAATAATTACATTTCATTTTAGAACAATTATACCTTCAAAATCAATTGACCTATAGAAAAACTTAAGTGAAACAATTTTAAGCAAATTAATTACTCTACAAAAAAGTTTATATATTTTATTTTTCTAGGATCAATAGTTTAGGAGTTAGACGAGGTTTTTATGGGGATATTCGATAATTTTTTTTGCAGAAAATAAAAATGATTTTTCCAAAATTTTTGATGTTTTGGTTAAAGGGATGGTCGCTTTAATATCCTAAAAATGTTCAGCAAAGTTTCAATCTATTATCTTTATTTATGTCATTAGAAATGTTTCTAATTAAACTGATGGTATTTTATTAAGACATATTCTGATTGGAAAGCAATTTTCTTTGTATTAAATTCAAGACTATTTTGATTTCTATTTTGGAAATTTTTCATTATGAATTTGCTTTATAAATATAACATTATTTTTTTGCTTGTATAATAATATGTATAGGGATTTTGCATGTTTTAATATTTTCTTTAATATTATATATCTTAGTTTTTTTTATCTTTCTATAGAAGATAAATAAATTTGAACGTTATAGGCGATTATTATTAGTACGCCCAATCGGTTATTTCACACGTTTGCACATTATATAATACCTACTCTTGGCAGAGTCAAATTGATACTTACTTATTTTTTATTAAAATTCTTAATAAATAAAAATATATTATATTAATTATCCGACTTTTTAGAATAAAATAAAGGACTCATTTCTCTAAATTTCTTTAATCTATTTTCCATTCGAAATTCAGTATCGAATCATCATTCATTCGAAATAATTTAATACATTTTGGGAACCAGTTTCTCGAAATTTCTCTAGTATATTTTTAATTGAATTCAGCGTCGAATACTTTTGTAATTAACTTATACTTTTTCAATTCAAATAATTGCATGGATTTAATTTGATTATTTTGCCATTTCAAGTTTTTTGTAAACTGAGGGCCTTGATGATGAGCCTGAAAATTAACGTTTCTAAGTTTTTTTTGGCTTTCTCGGATTCAACCATTAGCCATTTTACGATACTATATATTTTAGTTTATTCTCAAATATGTAGCGATCAGATTAAAGTCGGATTGCCGAAAGTCGGGCTTGGATCTGGGCTAGCTTGATTACGAGGAATGTTTTTTTTTTTTTTTTTTTTTTTTAATGCAATCGAATGCAAGAAGGGGTGCACCAGTAAAGATGTAGCCCCTATGGATCTCGAAAGACCCTTGCATTACCGAAGAGAAGGGAAAGTTGATTAAGTGAGAGGGTGTAGACGTAGGTGTCTATGCACCCTGGTTTTGAAGGCTTGAAGATCATAGGTGCTGGGAAAGATAGAGGCTGGGAGAGAGTTCCAGTTCCTTGAAGTCATGGGGATATATGTATTCGCGAATGAAGTGGTCCGGCACTTTTCCAATTTGACCGCAAAAGAGTGTTGGGAGTCGGCAAAACGTGTGCTGCGTGCAAAGCATGCTTTGGGGGAATTATTGATTTTATCTCATCAGAGCACCTGCCGTGATAGTATCTATAGAAAAGGGAAAGGGCAGAGACATCTCTTCGATGAGCCAGCGAGTCGAGGGAGTCGGTGAGGGTAGAATCGTCAATTAGCCTGACGGCTCGTTTCTGAATTGCATCAAGGGTAGCAAGAGAATATTTTGAGGCTCCTCTCCACAGATGAGAGCCGTATTCGAGACAGGCGCGGATTTGGGCCTTGTAGATGGTGAGAAGTTGTGGGGGTTTGCAAAATCGCTTGGACCTGAATAAGAAGCCAATCTTCCTTGCTGCAGATTTCGCCACAGAGGAGATGTGTTCATTCCAAGACAGGTCAGATGCGACAGAGACGCCCAACATGGATAGGCTGTCACACATTTTCAGGGTATTCGAATCGAAGTGAATATCAGGAAATCTCTATTTTCGCGCCTAGAAATTAGACAACATTGAGTTTTATTTGAATTAAAGTTAACTAAATTTTGAGAGCCCCATTTATTCAGTTTGTCTAGGTCGAGAGTAATTGAGGAGGCAATATTGATTCGATTATTCGGGAGAGAGGGTTTGCCGTGTAGAGTGCTATCGTCGGCGTAACAATGAGTGGGGTTTGCCGTTTGATCAATAAGGTCGTTTATATAAATAAGGAAGAGTGTGGAGGAGATTACAGAGCCTTGGGGAACACCAGAGTTTGTGGAGAACGATTCAGATGATGTTCCATCCACCACAACTTTTATACTTCGGTTTGTCAGAAAGCTTTCTATCCATTTGCGAAGTGTTGGTGTGAATCCAAAGGCTGGCAGTTTGGCAAGAAGATTTTTGTGCCAAACCTGGTCAAAAGCTTTGGAGATATCAAGGGCTACAGCGAGGGTTTCTTTTCCGGCCTCTAGAGTATTGTTCAAGGTGTGGGTGACATAGGTTAAGATGTCGCCTGTGGAACGATTTTGTCTGAATCCATATTGCCTCATCGTGAATTAATTTATTGTTTTCTAAGTAAATGTACTTTGCCCACTCGACCAACCTGACCCCCAACGTTTCTAAGTTAATATTTTTCTCTTGGATGGGTCGACAAAATAAATAAATAAACATTTTCTTTAACTATTGTTCCCTATACGTACAAGTACCCCTGCCACATATGCTTCCAGATGAGCGTGCTTTAAACATTTTCAAGGGAAATTTCAAAAGTTATTTTCCAATGATTTAACATCCTTGGAAATTAAATACAACTGTCCATTTTAAAGATTAGATTGATTTTTGAGTAAAATTTGTATGCCTGTTCTATCAGCTAGGATCTTTAGTATAGTTTTAGGAGATAGACGAGATTTTTACGTGGATATTCAGAATTTTTTACAGAAAATAAAAAAAAAATTCCAAAATATTTGCAGGTTTTGTTTAAAGAGATCGTCCCTTTAATATTCTAAAAATTTTCAGCGAAATCGCTGACATCGACCAATTTTCACTTTTTTTCCATTCAAAAATTATTTTGGGCTCATTGGGCTTGACATTTTCTGACTATTCAAACTCCAATAACTTTTTAACGATTATTCGTAAAGCTTTGAATCTTATATAAAATTTTGTTTATTATTAAATTTAGTTTAACAAAGGTCATTATAGAAAGTTGTATATTTCAAAGGGTTAGGCAAAAATGGTGAATAATATATTACATTTCAACTCAGAATACCTTCAAAACCAATTGACCTATAGAAAAACTTACATGAAATAATTTTAAGCGATTCAAATATTCTACAAACAAATTTATATATTTTATTTCGCTAGGATCAATAGTTTAGGTAGGAGATAGACGAGGTTTATACGTAGAAATTCGAGAATTTTTTTTTAAAAATTTTTTAAAAAATCAAGGTTTTTTATTTTTTATTTTAAAGAAGGACGCAGATTTAATTTTTAAATAATATTTATTAATTCATAGGAAAAAATATATTTAGTAAAATTAACGCAATCGATCTTTTACTTTACCATACAGGGAATGGTCAAGTATTGTAATCGTGCTTCGTATTTTCAAAATATAGAAAAAAGTGACATTCGGACGATGTTATGGATTTCGCTAAAATTTTTCGGGATAACATTAAGAAGAACATCCCTTTACCCGAACCCACACATTTTTTTAAGAAAAATCATTTTTATTCCCCCCCCCCCCCCCCCCACCCCAAAAAAAAAATAAATAAATTATTAATATAAATTTTAAAATTCTCGCCTATTTTCTAAATTATTTTTTTTACCCCTTGGCCTCGGGAACTAAATGCCCACTTAGCCATTCTAAATTATTAGTCTTAGACAAATTAATTATGTAAGCTTTTTTGTAGAACATTTAAACCTCCATAAATTGTTTCATATAAATTTTTTGTATGTATCTCACTTTTGCTAACATGTTTTGCATTATAGGACATATTTTATTGAAAATTTAATATCGAAATCTTAAATTTTTAATCATTATGTTTCAATTCATAGCGTTATAGAGATTCTCTTCTCTCTTGATTATATGCATTTATTAGATGAGTTTATTAATATAATACATTTTAAAAATTTAAATTTTTATTAATTATTGGAACAATGTGATCTTTTGTACTCTTAGCAACATGAGATCAGAGAAACTGTATTCTTTGATCATGCACACACACACAAGTCTTATCTTCACGCTATTGTGATTATTAGGATAAGAATTCAATAATTTCAATGCAATTTTGATTAATTTTCCAATCGAGTTTTCGATAGTCAATCTTGGAAAAGTTTTATTTTTTAATTTTTATAGCTGTTTAATCATTTGTAGTGAAAATTTATAAAATCAAACGAATAGAAAATGAGAATAATTCGAAGGTAAGCTTCTAACCTATGAATCCGAGTGTGTCTATATGTGTGTATGATTTCTAAATATAAGCTTATTACTAGCTTCGTTTATTTTATATCTTCTATCAATTTATTTTCTTCAATATTTTATTTCATTAGAATCTGGTGAATAATCAGTCCATCCTTCGACTCGGCATGAAAATGAATTTTCCGAGCAAGCCGCTTCAGAAAGTGAGTTTCAATTTTAATTTACTTTTTTAAGCTATTTTTTTTTTTTTTTTTTTTTTTTTTTAATGCAATCGAATGCAAGAAGGGTGCGCCAGTAAAGATGCAGCTCCTATGGATCTCAAAAGACCCTTGCATTACCGAAGAGAAGGGAAAGTTGATTAAGTGAGAGGGCGTAGACGTAGGTGTCTATGCACCCCGGTTTTGAAGGTTTGAAGATTATAGGTGCTGGGAAAGATGGAGGCTGGGAGAGAGTTCCAGTTCCTTGAAGTCATGGGGATATATGTATTGGCGAATGAAGTGGTCCGGCACTTTTCCAGTTTTGACCGCGAAAGAGTGTTGGGAGTCGGCAAAACGTGTGCTACGTGCAAAGCATGCTTTGGGGGAAATTATTGATTTTATCTCATCAGAGCACCTGCCGTGATAGTATCTATAGAAAAGGGAAAGGGCAGAGACATTTCTTCGATGAGCCAGCGAGTCGAGGGAGTCGGTGAGGGTAGAATCGTCAATTAGCCTGACGGCTCGTTTCTGAATTGCATCCAGGGTAGCAAGAGAATATTTTGAGGCTTCTCTCCACAGATGAGAGCCGTATTCGAGACAGGGGCGGATTTGGGCCTTGTAGATGGTGAGAAGTTGTGGGGGTTTGTAAAATCGCTTGGACCTGAATAAGAAGTCAATCTTCCTTGCTGCAGATTTCGCCACAGAGGAGATGTGTTCATTCCAAGACAGGTCGGATGCGACAGAGACGCCCAACATGGATAGGCTGTCACACATTTTTAGGGTATTCGAATCGAAGTGAATATCAGGGAAATCTCTATTTTCGCGCCTAGAAATTAGACAACATTGAGTCTTGTTTGAAATTTCAAAGTTAACTAAATTAAAATTAAATAATGTTTTCATTAAACATGTAAGAGATTTTGATATTCCTATGCATAAGGATTGAATTAATTTTTCACTATATGCCATATATATATATACACATATATATATGTATATTTAATCACAAAAAGCTTCGACACTGTCTCGGGGAATCGAAGCAGATGAATTTTGTTCAGATATTCAATAATAAATTTTATTTTGAATGTTTATATGTAAACGTTAGATGAACGCGAAAGTTAAAACTTATTATCAGGTCACTGCCCTATTTTGGTGCAATTGGGACCTGATTCGTTTTGATACTGAACCAAGAGTTGAAAAAAGATACAGGACCCAGCCGGGTATGATCCGGCATCTTCTGCGTTAAGCCCGCAAATGCCCTTTTCCATTTAAGCGATGGATCCCCTGACCAGATCCTATAATCAAATTTTATATATATTCAACTCTTTAGCTCAGGCGCGCTTTCTCCTATTTTCCTAATAGTATGGTTCTTATAAATTTAAACAATTCATCTGTTTCGATTCCCCAAAGAATCAGACAGATGAGCTTTGTAGTAAATTTATAAGAACCATACTATTAGAAAATAGGAGAAAGCGCGCCTGGTCTAAGAGTTGAATATATATAAAATTTGATTTTTTTTTTTTTTTTTTAATGCAATCGAATGCAAGAAGGGGTGCACCAGTAAAGATGTAGCCCCTATGGATCTCGAAAGACCCTTGCATTACCGAAGAGAAGGGAAAGTTGTTTAAGTGAGAGGGTGTAGACGTAGGTGTCTATGCACCCTGGTTTTGAAGGTTTGAAGATCATAGGTGCTGGGAAAGATAGAGGCTGGGAGAGAGTTCCAGTTCCTTGAAGTCATGGGGATATATGAATTCGCGAATGAAGTGGTCCGGTACTTTTCTAATTTGACCGCGATATAGGATCTGGTCAGGGGATCCATCGCTTAAATGGAAAAGGGATTGGCGGGCTTAACGCAGAAGATGCCGGATCATACCCGGCTGGTTCCTGTATCTTTTTTTCAATTCTTGGTTCAGTATCAAAACGAATCAGGTCCCAATTTCACCAAAATAGGGCAGTGACCTGATAATAAGTTTTAACTTTTCGCGTTCATCTATCGTTTACATATA
This sequence comes from Forficula auricularia, assembly GCA_024734495.1. NCBI lineage: Eukaryota > Metazoa > Arthropoda > Insecta > Dermaptera > Forficulidae > Forficula > Forficula auricularia. Next base: position 21,780,615 of record JALMQS010000128.1, read on the forward strand.
TATATATATATATATATATATATATATATATATATATATATATATATATATATATATATATATTATATTTGTTGAGAGAGAATGGTTTAGATTCTTGGTGAAACATATTAAATAAAATAAAGAAAATTTTAAAATATAAAATACTAGGTAGGTTTCACATAAATAAAAGATGTATGTGAGCTCCTGAAGATGGGCTTATATCCCGAAATATATATAGAGTCAGAGCTAAACAAGCATCTGAACTTTTATTTATGTGAAACCTACCTAGTATTTTATATTTTAAAATTTTCAAAAAGTTTCTAAAAATTTTTCTTTACTTTAGTTAATATATTTATTGATATCGAAATCATATTTTAAATTTGAATTTCCGCATTGTTTGAACAATCAATTTTTTGAACAGTGGAGATTCTTTGTTTTGATTCTTTGCATTTGAATTCAACAATTCGAGGCGTCCGAATTGAGTTATTTTATATTCTAAGCCGACGCCATTAATACCGCCCCCACATTTCAATGTAATTTGGATTAATTTTCCAATCGATTTTTCGATAGATAATCTTTGAAAAGTTTACCTTTTGAATTTTCCTAACCATTTAATAATTTGAAGTAAAATTTTATCAAATTAATCAAACGAAAAAATGAAAATTTCGAAGGTAAGCTTCCAAGATATTAAGCCATGTTGTACTATTAATGTGTGTGTGCAAACCTAAACTTAATACTATCTTTCTTTATTTCTCTACATATATCTTGCTCTCTCTTTTAATTCTAATATTAATTTCTTCATTTTCTAGAGGCAAATGCAAATACCAGTGGATTGGTTCATATTTTTTCTCTCCCTGCCTGAGTGAAAGTAAATTCTCCCAGTCACCCTCCAACTTTCAATGTAAGTTTTTATTTTATTTTATTTTATTTTCTCTAGCTAACCATTGGCGTAGTAAGGAAGTTTTCCTAGGGGTTGGGGGGGGGGGCGGCAACTGGGTAGCTGATTAGCAATCACACGGTTAATAATTAAAATTATAAGATTTTCAAACTAAAAATAAAAGAAGCTCGAAATTTATTATTTATTTATGATAAAGGAGCATTAGTTGTATTTTATTTTTAGCTAGCTGCGTCTCGCCTTCGGCGGCCTCTTTCTAGTCAGGGGCACGCCCCCTGACCCCCAGCCCTCAGACCCCCCGACCCCCCAGCACCCCCACACCATGCCCAACCCCCGCCCCCACACCACCACCCCAGCACTCCATTCCGCACCCTAACCCATTAACCCCCCCCTCGCCCCCCCGCACCATGCCCCCCAACCCAACACTCTATTCCGCACACTAACCCACATCCAACCCCGCGCACCACACCCCCGCCTAGCTCCCTGGACCTCACCCCCGCTATTCCCCCTTGACTCCACCCCCAGCACCACCCCCTGCACCCCCACCCTACTCCGCCTCACTCCTAACCCCACCCGCATTCCAACCCCGCACCCACCCTCCGCACCCAGTTTTTGCATTTCTAGCCTTCTAGTGACCCACAGATTATGTATACAAAATTTGGTCAGAGTTTTGGCCAAAGAGAAAGAATTTTCATTTTTTGACCCCCCATTTTTGGGTGGTTAGTTTTTGCATTTCTAGCTCTCTAGAGGCCCAGAGATTAAGTATACAAAATTTGGTTGAGTTTGTTCCAAGAGGCAAGAATTTACATTTTTTCACCCTCCCCCCCCTTTTTGGAAGTTTTTTTGGGGGAAATTTTTTTTTTTTTTTTTAAACAAAAGTTGTCCAGGAAATCCCATCCCCTACAACTTTCTTTATAATAAATTTTGCTGTAGGGTTAATAGTTTAGGAGTTATTTGATAATTTTTATTCGTGCGCCCCCCCCCCCCCCAAACTCCCTTCTGGGGTCAAAATATCAAAACGTTATATAGCTAAAAACGTAAGTTAGAAGACATCTGATGTAAATTTCATAATAACCCCTTCAATGCCGTTTTTTACGCGAATCGTGAGCAACTTTTCGGAAATCACTGAAACAGACAGACATACAGACATACATACAGACAGAAATTTTGTTGAGGGTGTTTTCGTTCATAACTTTGCTTGAAACGTGTGCAACCAAAATTTGGCGTGATTTGGAGCAATGTACAGACAAAACCTTAATTTTATATATATAGATTATGCACTCGGCTTATTACCATTTAACCTATTTTCAATTAAAATATTATTTTATTAATATTAGTAGGTATATTGCTATCTTGTAATATACGAGATGCTGTTGCATTCACTTACTATTTTACTAAGCAAAACATTAGAGATATTATTAATCTGATTTCTTGGAGTTAAGCTAAATTAACGTGGGGCATATTCTGGCTGGGAACCGTCCCATTAAGATCTATTATAATATTTTTACTTTATCCATGTGATTCGTGACTTCATAGGTTCTCTCGGGTAAAGACTAAAGAACCCATGGTCTCAACGAAATTCATAATTTGTAGATTTGTACTATTCAATCAGGTTGATATCTTACCACCTGAAGATATTGCCAAAAATTACACGCAATTTTTCAAAAACATTTACGGTTTCGTATAAAGAAATGTTTCTATTAAAATTCCAAAAAATTTACCCAACTCTGAGTCATTGAGACACTTTCCACTTTTTTCGCATCTAAAAAATATTTCATCAAATTGGGCTGGAATAACAATAATTTTTAACGATTCATCACGTATAGCTTTGACTCTCATATATATTTTTGGTTATAATTGAACTTACTTTAACAAAAGTCATTATACAAAGTTGTATATTTCAAAGGGTTAGGCAAAATTGGTGAAATATATTTTTCATTTCAAAATTGATTTCTTATTCTAGAAAAAGTGAGTTACTTATGAAATCAACTGGTGTGGTCACCACTCAAACACTTGAGAATAGAAAATCGTAAAAAGATCTCTATAGTGAAAGAATAGTTGGATTTCCAAAAAAAAAAAAATACGAATACTTTTATAAAAAGCTCTCGTACTGTTATATTTATTTATTTAAACGATGCTCTGAGGCGATTCGCCTCATAGAGCAGATAACAAAAGTTTACTTATTATAGACATATATTTGGAGTATAACTTAGAATAAATTAAATCAAATAACATAAAATACACATATAATATAATATATATATATATATATATAATAAAGGCATTTTACACAAAATATGTTCAAACGACAGCCCCCCAATCACTCCCACCAGCAAGACCAGAACCAACCTATCTAATGATTTATGTTATTATTTATCTCTTCCCCTTGTATTATTTATTGTCTTTGTCATTTTTACTTTATTTTTATTTTATTTTTTTCTTTTTTTCTTCTCTTTTACTGTTGATATACATACATTTAATGATTTTGTAAAAAAGGGTGACTGCACGTTAAATAAATAAATTAGTTGAAAGCTGCCATGGCATTTTATTTTAATTAATACTGATACATCTAGACAAGCTCTGATTAATTTTAATTTTTTTTTTTAAGATGCAGTGGCTAATAGACTTTGGGCTTACTCGGGATCGAATCTGGCTTCAGCCAGAATAATTTTCGTCTATGTCGAAAATACGAAAATAAATCCAGAGGAAGGCAACGGGACACAACTCTTGTGAACAATTTCCCAGGAATCCTCTCTAGTAATTACCAACGACGATGTCATTTGGACGGATGAGGTCTTCGGCTGTCTGCGAGATTAAGCCCCCTATTTTAACTCCGAGGTTAGTATACTACTTACTCATCTATTATATTTCTAAATTTTTAAGAAAAATTAAAAAAAATATAGGAGAATTCAAAAATCTTCTCATATAGGTTTATTTTTTTTCAAATTATCAATCAAATATCAATTATGGAACTCTTTGATTTACAAATTAACTTCCCCTTGGCTTAGGGAGTTCAATGATTTGGTATGAATAAATTTCTCATTAGTAAATTCGATTTCATCTAATCTTCATATATTGTTTTATCTTACCTCATCTATCATCACATTTAATATTCATTTATACAATTTCTTATTTTCTAATTTATTTTTAATTTTATTTTTTTGGATCATTCACTTCATTGATGCCTTGATGCTGTGCTTCATTTGATTCATTTATTCGTTCTTCTCATCTGCTGCTCATCAACAGCCTACAAAACTTGAGTATATCATCTTTTTATATTATTAATTTTGAAGTGTTTTTTTTTACATCAAACCCTTTTAGTTAGAATCAGTTATTACTTTAATATTTAAATTATTTTCATTAAAATAAATTCATTTTAGATTTTAAACTTCTTGCTTTCATAATTTATTCTAAACCAATTTTCAAAAAATTTAAATAACTTAAATAAATATTCAGTAAATTTAATTTCAGATCAAATAAATTTAAATCATGGGCTAAATAAATTTTCGAATTTTTGGCAATTCATTTAATTAGTGGATTAAAATAATTAATTAATTTAATTTTCGATTGTTTTCTTGAAATTATTCATTTTTTATGATAAATAGAAAATTAGAATTAGAATTAGGAATTTTCAGTTCCCAACATTTCTACTTTATCATTTATGTCGTCCAACGAGGGATTCGCTTTTGGATCAAATCAGGTAATTTAAAAATTATATATTTATAAACATATATACTTTTAAATTCATAGCTGTTTAATTTTACAGAAAGAAGCCATCGTTTCATCGAGATGACCCCAGTCTGTCATCAGGGTCTCTAAGGTATTATCTCTATTTATTTCAATAATACTAATTTTAAACTTAATTCTTGAAAATAGAATTTTTCTTTAGACATTTCTCATTAGAGTGTTTTCTTCTCTATTCAAATTAAAATTTCATTTTATTTATAGATTGTTTAATTTCAAAAGTTTCTCTCTCGATATATATGCAGTATATTAATTTTGAAATAATTTTGTTAAAGGTGACAAAATCACCCGAGCAACGAGATCATCGGCTGCCTGCGAGTTCAGCCTTTTCTTATAACGACGAGGTTAGTATTTATTCTAGAGGTATATCTCTCCTTTCGTAATTTCAAAGATATTTTCATGAATATTTCATTATTTTTAAATATCCCTCAAACCTTCTTTGAGTTACAAATTAGATCCCCCTTATTTGAGAGATTTCAATGCTCTTTATTCAAAATTCTTATAAAAAATGGTAGAGTAAATTTCTCATTGAAAATTAAATTTCATTCATCTTAATATTTTTATTTCATCTTATTTAATATTATATTTAATATTCATTAATATGATTTCTAAATTTATTTATCTCTTCTTTTTCATGGATCCTTCTCTTTGGCGATGTTTCGATGCTGTGTTTTATCACATCCGACACATTTATATTCCATCATCAGCGCACCAAATATGAGTATAATATTTTTTTAGCATGGCATTTAGTTAAAGTTTCCAAAGGGTCTTTTTTAGCTAGATTATAGTAGGCAAAGAATTAGGATGTTTTCTCTTTACAGCATACCCTCTAGCTACAATTAGTAAATGTAATACTTAACTTATTTTCATATATTATATTAAAGTTTTCCCTTTCAATTTTAATTTAATACATTTTTATTTAAATAACTTGGCTATTAAATGTTTCATATTGCAATTTTCAGATCACATTTCATCTTCATCTGTAGTGAAGAAACAAGGAAACCATTGGAGGATCTTCACAAAGTGAGAATAGAATACATTTTGCCTAGGGCTTTTCAGGTTTCACCGCCTCGACCACCGATGGGATTCATCGTTATTTTAATATCAAATTTAATTCTTCGATTCTGAATACATGATAAAAAATTATTCAAATTAAATTCACAGTTTTAGTAGATGTAGTATGCAATAGAGCATATAGTTTAGAGGGAGGGCGGGATGATATGCCATGCCAACGATGTCGCTCTCTCTTTCTGTGTTGGGGACCTGCACTCTTCCTTTTGATTTCCTTCCTGGAGACAGCAAATGTGGTGCCGTCTATCTTAGGCCTCTTAGGGATATTTTTGATGTGTTTCCCTCTCTTGTGCCCTCCAATTTAGTTTTAAGGTTATTTTAGTATTAAGACCCACAAGAGAGCTAAAATTGACGCCACCCATTTGTTGGACCCATGAACGAGTCACAAGGGAAGTGACCGATTCGATCGGATTTCTAAAGATCGAGGTCCAGGTTCATCTTGCATGTGCTTGCATGTTTTGTGTCTTACCGAAAAGTCGTCGCTTGACGCCTTGTTCAAATGGAACAATGGGGTGGTAATGGGAGCCTGGTGACTTTGTGTCTTTGAGGGCGGGTTTGAGGTGGCTCTATGGATTAGAACCAAGACCAGAAGGTTGTCCGTTGCTTCCTCTGGAGTAGCCTAAGGAAGAAGAGCGGCTGCATTGTGGCTAGGGACACTGCGTTTACACTTAAAGGTTTTTCACCCCCCTCCCCCCACTAGCTGAAATATGAACATGGTATTTATAATTTGTATAGATGAGGCAAGTGGAAATGTTAGGTAGGATCTTTTTTCAGCTCGCCCTGGTCTCTCGTTCTATCCGTATTCCAAAAAATCAAGGCCACTCTCACTGATACATACGTCTTCAGGCTCTCTCGAAGTCCGATTATAAGAATTCGAATTTTACTCTGATATTTCAAATTATAAGAATTTGATTTGGATGAAATAAAATTTGAATTTTCCGCGAATTAAAGGGATTTATTTGGTTTACTACATACGTCTTGATGACTAAATTACTATGTAGTAAAAGGGGGGTGCTACTAATGTTTATGTCAAGTGTTTTAGATATTCACTCAAAAAAGCTTTTTCAACATCTGGAGACGATGAGATAGACAAGAGATAGATCGATCGCCAAATCAATCGAAGGTGAATATATAATATTTCATAATTTATTTTTGTCTCTATTTTCTGCAAATAATTCGCTACTATCTAAACAATCTTTTACATACGGCATTTGAATGATTCATTTTTCGATGATATACCATATAGTACAATTTTATTTTTTATTATTTATTCATGTGTGTGTTTATTTTCTTTTAGCTGAAGATGGGAGGTTGGCTTGTGTGGGTGGAGACACCTCGACCCATCTCTTCAAGGCATCTACAAGTTAGAACTACGGTAGGTATTCTTACTCAATGAGATATACATTTATTTGAATAAAAATAATATTATCTTAATTTAAATTTTGACATCTACATTCACATTATCTTTTTATAATTATCGTTTTTGGTAATTTTCTAATCATTAATTAATTTCGTTACAATATTTAATTTAATTATTCTTGATGAGCTTAGAGTATGAAAATAATCTTGATGACTAAACATTTCACTGTATTTATTTTGTTTATTTATTAACAATTTCGAAGTCTTAATTCCAATTCCATCAGAATAAATAAATCTTGTTGTAGCCTGTAAATAGGTACATTTTTCATAAATTAAAAGTGTCCTGATGATAGGATTAAGTTATCGAAACTGTAACCAAATAAAATAAAGTATAAATACAATGATTGTATATTAAATGATTTCATTATTTATTACACTTTATTTTGCTTCTCTTCAGCTTCTCTATGCAGACAATAATAATAAGATACAAGATCATAATTACCAATATTTCCCTTAAGCCTTTTAAACTTTTACTTTGATATATAAATACTTTCATTCTTTCCCCTACTGTCGACCAATTTCAAGTATCTATTCTATATTATAATGATGGATAGAAATATTCCTATTCCTATTTTATTTATTTATTTAAAAATTTTGCTTAGTGTGGGCACCACACGACTTTCACATTAGTTTCTCCCTTATTTGAAATCATCATACCAATTTTCTTCATTCAAATTACTCGACAACGATTAGTCTAATATTTTATATTTTTCCAGAATCATCATCTTCACCAAATCGGCCAGTTCCAGCAGAAAAGAGTTCTTCGTTCATTTGAAAAGGTATTTTGATGATAATATTAAGTTTTTAATGTTAAGACTACTATGCAATTATGCTGGATTTCAGTAATGAGGTTTATGATGTGATAGTTTTCCTAGAGGCACAATGTTTCAAACTATATAGTAGCTATATAGTGCCTATATAGATTTCGAGAATCTATATAGCCCCTATATAGTTACTATATAGTTTGAAACATTGTGCTACAAGGGTTATAACGATGATTCCTGATAAAGACGGAATGAGTGAATTTATGGAATTTTTTCATAATTTTAATTTAAGTGAAATTGAGCTAGTACAAAATTCACTTAAAAACAGCTCTCAATTTAAATAGATATATATTTTTTTTAATTGAACATAATTCTGCTTAAAGATGTCTTTACAAAAATTCCTTACACTCGATATTAAAAAACAATTTTTTTAATTTTATTTTTGACCCCACCTAAAATTCGACTCTTCCCAAAATAATCATCGAGCTAGAAGCCAGGGCCAGTGCCTCCCGATCCATGGGGCCCCCTATTCTTTCGACAGCATCCAAACCAATGATGAATTTTTCACTCAGCAAAAGATCCAATTACTATTACTTACTAGTTTAGTCTTTGTTGATATGCATTCTTGTTTCTTGATTTTGTCCTCTAGTTTTTCAATTATATCTTCATAGCACCATTTTGGCTTTAATTACTTTACTTTATTCATATAATATATTCATACCCTAAAAATATCCCACGAAATGCAGTTTCCCATGTTCTAAATGCCGAAAATTTCCGGAACCCATGACACACCCCTTTATCGCTCATACCTTGTCACGTGGGGACCAGGGGGGAGGGGAGGTGGAAACTGATTTTGTTCCGGAAAACCCTAGCTACTCCTCTGTTAAAATTTTAATATTATTTTTTGATTTTGAGGAAAAAATAATATCTCATCTTCTAAATTTCAAATTTAGTTTTCGAGCTACAATATAATTTTTAATATTATTCTTATTCAACCAAACATCAATTAATCACTGATAAAGATCTAGGAAATTTCATTTTTTTTCATAATTATTAACATACTTATTTATTAAAAGTGAAACTATTATTTATTATTATTTAATACTTTTTCACTTTTTCAATACAATAAATATATTTAATTAATTCACATTAACTTAACGGATCAGGATATAAATGTTGAAATATTGCTTTTCTAATAGCGAACGCAATTATCATGAGAGATACACGTAGACAATGCGTCAAGGTCGTAGTCAGGGGTAGGATGTCTGATTAAATCCCCACTCAATTTATTTGATCAAAATAAAATAAATAAATAATAATTGAAAATACTTTTTCAAGGCTCGGTACGCTGTGAGCAAATTTATTCAAATTTGTGGAGATTAGGGAAGGGGATGAACTATCACAGGTCCCTGTTAGTGGAGTCGCCCTAGTAATAAATTAAAATAAAATAAACTCTATCAAAATATGGATTAATTTAAAGTGATTTTATTTTATTCAATGTTAATAATGTTATTCTAGAACTTTGACAAATTTCAGAAAACTTAAATAAATTTAATATTCAATTTATTTGGTATAAATTCGATTTATTAATTACAGGAAAACAGTGAAAACCTTTGCAAAACTAGGTACGCTCTCTTTAGTAATGATTTTAAATATAAACAACTAATAAACATTTATTTTTTCATTTAATCTTGGGATAAATCCAATTTCTTTTTTTTTTTTTTTTATAAATTTTATTAAACCAATTATTTCACATTAATTAATGTATACATTGTATTTTTGTTGATTCGGAGATTACTTCTCCACCATCGAGTGTCCTTATTCATCTTTAGTCCTTGTTTTTAATAAGAGGAAAAATCTAATTAGATAAAAAAACCTCTTTTCCGATAATTATTTCAATTCCATTATTCCCCAATCAAGTCCGATTGGTAAATCCAATCTCCTCTTGTAAATCAATTTAAAAATATATAAATTTTATTAAAACCAATTATTTTGCATTAATTAATGTATACATTGTATTTTTTGCTTCGATTCCGGAGATAACTTCTCCACCATCGAGTGTCCTTATTCATCTTTAGTCCTTGTTTTTAATAAGAGGAAAAATCTAATTAGATAAAAAAACCTCTTTTCCGATAATTATTTCAATTCCATTATTCCCCAATCAAGTCGATTGGTCATTCAATCTCCCTCCTGGTAAATCCAATTTAAAAATATATAAATTTTATTAAACCAATTATTTTACATTAATTAATGTATACATTGTATTTTTGCTTCGATTCCGGAGATTACTTCTCCACCATCGAGTGTCCTTATTCATCTTTAGTCCTTGTTTTTAATAAGAGGAAAAATCTAATTAGATAAAAAAACCTCTTTTCCGATAATTATTTCAATTCCATTATTCCCCAATCAAGTCGATTGGTTCATCCACCCTCATTCCGCCTCAATCCATCCGTCTGGTAAATCCATTTTTTTTTTTTTTTTATAAATTTTATTAAACCAATTATTTTACATTAATTAATGTATACATTGTATTTTTTGCTTCGATTCCGGAGATAACTTCTCCACCATCGAGTGTCCTTATTCATCTTTAGTCCTTGTTTTTAATAAGAGGAAAAATCTAATTAGATAAAAAAAACCTCTTTTCCGATAATTATTTCAATTCCAATCAAAGTCGATTGGTCACCATTCATCCAGAATGGTAAATCCAATTTCGTTATTAATTTGAAAATATAATTATTTGCAAGGAATTTTATTAATGGGGTTTAAAATAAATAATAAATTTATTTGATAAATTGAAATTAAAAAAAAAAAATAGTTTATGCTTTTTTTATAAAAACCCCTAACAATCTTAATAATTTCTACTTATAGCTTAGACCGAGAGGTGAACTGCGACCTAAAATCGTGTACACCTACTTCCACTTTCACTTTCATTTTCAAGTAGAAGACAATAGATTACAATAGATTATCTAATGATTTCTAAAGTAATTCCATATAATTCCAAAGACGGTGTACACCTAATTCCAATTGCGGTTCACCCCTCGGCTTAGACCAATCTTTGACAAAAAATTCGCCAAATTTCCAATAGAATCTTAAAAAAGCTTTCACTTTTTCCTCCAATCTATATTTACCTGACTTAAAATTTTTCTGAATGACAGTGGCGATGCCAGCTTTTTTTTTTCGGTTGGACGACACTCGTTAGAAAAATTTGGAGGATGGGCAGCAAAAATGTGCATTATTTACAGTAATACAAATTTTTGTATAATTTAGATATTTTGGAATTGTAAAATTCAAATTACAATTAAAAAATTTGATAAAAAATTCTCACTCTATTTCAAAATTTATTTTACAGAGAAACAAATGTTTATAGAACAGCGAGGTTTACTTATTTTTAATTTTATCAACTGGGTTTTTCATTATTTTTTTATTTTTTTTATTTTTTCTCAAATACTCAATATAGCAGGTTGGGCTAACGGTTGGAGCGAGAATAATTCGGGTTGGACACTCGCCCAACCGCGTCCACCTGGCGGTGCTTCCATTGCTGAATGATGAGCAAATTTCTCTAGTAACGTTTAATATAAATAAAAATTTTAATGATTTTTTGTAAAATAAACATATTTATTTCTTATATGTATTCTTCATATTATAGATTTAGAAACTAGCTCTCTCATCTTATTGTGGATATCCTTTTTTCGTTCTGAATATTTCAATCGAATTTCATCATTCATTTGTTGTTTGCACATTATTTTATTTATATCCTAATCCAATTAGTTCATCATTCAACAGAACATACTTCCAGGCTTACTACTCTTATATTTGTTCACTGGTGTAGCACTTATTTAATTACCCTTAAATTATAAGCGTTTTATTAATAATTTATTTCTTTGAATTTTTTTATTTGTTTTTAAGCTTCCATTTAAAAAATAATACGGGACTCTATTAATGTATGTTTGTTTGTCTATCCGCCCGTCTGTGGTCAGACAAGTCTAGCTCGTAAACTAAATACCTGGAGGCACCGAGCGATGCTCGGTGGCTTCTTCCTTCAGTTGAAACCTTTATTTTAATATTATTTTTAATTTAAAATTCTGATAAAAGGGTCGATTTTTATTTGAGAGCCGTTTTCAAATTAAAAAAAATACAAATATATATAGTATTCGCCCACTGTACCCCCCCCACCCTGCTTGACCCCACCCCCGAAACCTCGCCCTACCCCCCGGATCCCCCACCACTGCACCCCACCTCCTGCACCTGTTTTGATTCAACCATATGATTCATTTTTATTCATCCAATTGTTAATAAATAAAACCTATCAAAATGTGTTGTTTTTTCAGAAAATTGAGACCTGCTTATGCGAAATATATTTTTAAATAAATTCTTGATTATTTTTTATTCTATTAAATAAATAAAAATTCTTTATAAAAACAATTATAAAACGTTTATTAATATTTCTAACGTTTAGGTTGAAGAAAATATGTTAAAAACCACAATCACAATACTTCTTCAAGGCCTTTGAGAATAAAGAATTTACCCGACCCATTGTCTGCCTGAGCACAAAGGAAAAGGGAAACCTTTTTTAAAACCCTAAGAATGGGATTTGTCTACCTGAGAATAATTAATTTGATTACGAAAAAACCCATCAAAAACAATTTTGTCGAAGATGAGACCGTGACAGATCGAATTGTCACCCCAAAACCCCCTAACTTGTGAATTTCATCAAAATCGGTAGAGTCGTTTTCAAAATAGAACCAAGATACAAATATATAAACAAATAAATATATATACAAACAAATATATATACAAATAAATATACAATTTTTGCTCGTTTAATAAGAGTAGATAGAGTAAAACTTGAAATTTAGAATTTGAGTGTATTCATTTTCCCAAAAAATCAAAAATAATATTAAAATTTTAATCGAACTATTCCGAACTTATTTTATTTTATTACAAGATAAATTTTGTACTTAGGGGGTCGAGTAGGCTAGGGGTTAGAGTGCCAGCCTACTAGTCAAGTGGATCCGGGTTCGAATCCGACTCCAAGGCATCCGGCTAAAACCTGACCCCGGGGTAGAGACAAATTTTATAATAATTAGTATCGTGAATTGGTTTATGGTTAGAAAGGCAGAAAAGCCAAAAAAATTGTAGTTATTTGATATTTTTAAATTCATATCAGAAGGGCTCGCTCATCCCTCTCGATAGTTAAACACCAAGTTTTCAACTTGCTATTCCACCTCAAGCCTGAGATGTTTTTTAATTGACTCCATTGAATAAACATTTTTAAACAACTTGTAAGATATTTTTTGTTTTAGACTTGGGAATGAGGTGCAAGATTCCTCTATAGATCCTGATCGATAACAATTATGAGAAAATTCTCAATACAACATGGGAAATAATAATTTTTACTTTATCCTGGATACGCGAGAAACCATAATTAGACCATCTTTGATAATCATCTTTCTATGATCGTATATGATTAATATATAAATGGACAAATAAACAAGCAGAATATGAGAGTTCAACCTGCCGATAGAAGGAGACTTTCACTTTCAAAGGAAATCACAATAGGTTATCATCTACTTAGGTAGATACGAGATGGAATGAATTATTTTTAATTTATGTTGGTTTTTTTAAACTATATAGCATGGTTATGTGTTTAAATTTTAAATCACTAGACCTCGAAGTTTTACAAATTTTGATTAAAATCTTTTGAGTGAAATATATAGCGCGATACCTATATGTGGGTGCTGGGGTTCACCTCACAGTGTCGTCAATTGGCTCAAATTACTCATCTTACACACTCGGGTTTGAATCCAGAGGAGGCGAAAACAACCCTCCTAGCATATAATTAAAAATAATCCATTCCATTTTAGATCTAGTAACCAAATAAATAAAATATAAATACACTAACTGTATGTTAAATGATTTAATCATAAATTACACTTTATTGTTGGCCAGCTTCTCTATACAGACAATAATATTAAGATACAAGTTCACAATTGGGGGTCAGATAGGCTAGGGGTTAGCGTGCCAGCCTGCTAACCAAGTGGACCCGGGTTCGAATCCGACTCGAGGCATCCGGCTAAAATCTGACCCTGGGGGTAGAGACAAATTAAAAAAAATATCTAGTGTTGCAAACTGGCTTATGGCTAGAAAAGCCCAAAAAAAGTTCGCAATTACAATTACAATATTCCCTTAAGGCCTTTTAAACTCTTACTTTGATATTTAAATATTTTCATTCTTTCCCCTACTACCGACTAATTTCCAGGATCTATTCTAAGTATTATAACAAGCTGCGTCAGGCGTGCCTCCGGCACGCCATCTGCACCTTGGCCCTCCGGGCGGGCAGGCCCTGGCGGGCAGCGTCTCGAGACGGCCAAACGTTTGTTTGCAATATAATTTTGTTCAACTGTATTTTAATTAAATATACTCGTATTTTATTAATTAAAAATCAGCTTCAAGAAATAATCTAACTCATTGCGAAAGCAAAATAAAAATTCTGAGTGTGTCAAGCTTACGCACGACGGAAGTGAAACTTCTAGTATTCCTCTCTCTCTTTTCATTTCATTCTCTTTTTCTCTCTTACGTTAGTTTGAAGATTATAGGTTAAATAATTCAACGACGAAGCATAGATTTACTCTTTCTAATATTTTCTTATACATGAATGAATTTTGATTTATGTACAGTTCCAAAAATTCTTTTTAATGTTACATACAGCATTTTCATTTGTTTGAATGTTCAATAATAATTTTAGTGTTGAATGTGCTGTTTTTCCTCCGTCTAATAAAGTGGCAGCAATTCCAGATGATGTCATTTGTGCCAATATGAGCGAAATTAAAAATGTTTCCCTGTTCCACCTGGTGCATCCAAAAAAAGAAACCATCTTCTTGAGCAGCGACTGCATGCATAATTTTATCATAAAGTAATTTTTGTTCTGGTAACAATTTTGGTTCATTTGCTTGAACATATGCATTTAAACCATCAACATTGTACGATTGTTCACGTTGCATATCGCGATTAAATAAATCACTTACTGGCCGATTAGCTGATGGCATCCCTAATTTAATTAGTGGTTGATTCGAAATGATCATGCATAAATCTTCCAACTTAATCAAAGATTCATTATATATTTCTGGCGAGAAATTTATATCTGGATCTCCTCGAATTCTACGTAGAGCATGTAATACATCTTCACTCATTGAAGCCTTATATTTTCCCCATAATTTAGGCGGGTTAGTTGGAAAACACGTTGTCAATAAAATGGCAAACAAACATCGTATTTGATGTGGCGATGAACCGAGAGCAGCATCGGCAAGAGTTGTATCCCAATGCAATCTTCTTCTAACAATCGTAATGCTAGGCATGCACCATGATTCGTTGTATGTAATGCACTGAGATACTGGGAAATGTATTTATAATAAGAAACATTGATTAAGATTTGGAATGTTTCTTTCCGACAGGCTCAGGTTAGCCAACTAATAACAATAAAATAATCACATTTAAAAATATAAATTTTTCTTTTTACTTAAGAGAGAATGGTGTATTTCTGTGAAACAGTTTAATTCTAAAGTTTAGGGAAAACAAAATATATCTATAATATAATCATAATACTTCTTCAAGGCCTTTGAGAACAATGAATTAACCCACACCCATTGTCTGCCTGGGTACAAAAGAAAAGATAAACCTTTTTTAAAACCCCAATTGGCATTCTACCTGAGAATAATTAATTTAATTATGTAAAATCGTGTGAAATCAAATCAAACCGATTTGGCCCAAAATTTAGATAAACCATCTGGAGCACTAAACAAACATATGGTGTGATTATGGTTTCGATACGTTCAGTGGTTTAGGCATGGGTCGATCACGCACATACATACTAAGGATTATATATATATATATATATATATAAAATTAAATTAACAAATTATGTCTGTATTCAAAATAGATTTTATTATCTTAAAAAAAAAAAAGTTTCTGAAATTTTGACCTGACTACCTGTATACCCCTTTCTTTTGTTAAGAGGGGTTTCATTGTTTAAGACCTGACCTTTCAGGGCAGGGATAATGTATTGTTTGCTTGGCCCTTTTAGAGGCTCTATTTCTATAGATCTTATCTGTCAATCAATTAAATATAAAAATAAAAAATAAAATCAAACCGATTTGGCTCAAAATTTAGATAAACCATCCCCAGCACTAAGCAAACATATGGTGTGAATATGGTTTCGATACGTTCAGTGGTTTAGGCGTGGGTCGATCGCGTTCATACACCCAAAGGATTTTATATATATAGATAGATAAATAAAAAAAAAAAGTTTCTGAAATTTTGACCTGACTACCTGTATTCCCCTTTCTTTTGTTAAGAGGGGTTTCATTGTTTAAGACCTGACCTTTCAGGGCAGGGATAATGTATTGTTTGCTTGGCCATTTTAGAAGCTCTATTTCTATAGATATTATCTGTCAATCAATTAAATAAAAAAATAAAAAATAAAATCAAACCGATTTGGCTCAAAATTTAGATAAACCATCGCGAGCACTAAGCAAATATATGGTGTGAATATGGTTTCGATACGTTCAGTGGTTTAGGCGTGGGTCGATCGCGTACATACACAAAGGATTTTATATATATAGATGATGAATAGACATATTCCTCATTCCTATTTTATTTATTTATTTTTTAAAATTCCCCACACGACTTTCACATTAATTTCTCCTCCCTTATTTGAAATCATCATACCAATTTTGTTCTTTCAAATTACATCTTGACAACGATGAGTCTAATATTTTATATTTTTCCAGAATCATCATCTTCACGAAATCTCCTCTCCAAATCGGCAGTTCTACAATAGCAGAAAAAAGTTCTTCCTTCATCTGAAAAGGTATTTTGATTATAATATACCTATGTATAGTTTTTAAGGTTAAGACTCTACTATGCAATTATGCTGAATTTCGCTAATGATGTGATAGTTTATAAGGATGATTCCATGATGAGATATATTGTGTACCACACAACATTCAAAATAACAATAGTCAACTTAATTATCAAAAGTAGTCGAAAAATTTTTAATTAACATATTGAAAAATTTGTCAGAGAAAATTATCACCTATCGAAATGTCGTTTTCATATTTGGAATTTGATCAAATACACCTTTGATTCAATAGAAGAATATGAGTGGATTATTAACAAAAAAAATTAATTATCTAGTTAAGGTTTCTTCTCTATTCTAATGATGACGAATTTTAATTTATCAAATGGATTCATTCATGACATTTAAAACAATGAAATCTAAGTTGAAGATGAAGCAAAATAGATCGACGTTCCGTTCAGCTCTGATTATTTTTGTTTTTGAAATAAAATTATTTTGTTCACATCCCCACGAATCTTCAACTTTATTCATAAACACGTATTATTCTATGAGAATAATAATAGTGGTGAACCATAAAAATGAAGCTTATAGTTATTATAATATATTTAAATAGTTGATATGCCTCTCTTGCCTTGTATTAATCATTAATTTGATAAGCTTGGTTAATATCTTAAGCCACGATGGTGCTAAGGATTCTCATAGATGTTAAATAAAAACTTAAGCTTCTTTTTCAGCAATTTTTAATTCAAATTGTGGTTTAAATTAATCCAAATATTTCTGAAACTCTTCAGTATTTCTTCTTCAGTGGACCTCCCACCCAAATTACTGTTTTGCTACGTCTCCAAAACTTGAATACAGAGCCAAATAAATATTAGGCATCTCACAGTGCGTTATTTTATTCTGACCTTAAATTTTTTTTAAAAAATAACGCACAGTGAGATGCCTATTTGGCTCTGTATTCAAATTTTGGAGATTTTAAGTATTTAAACCCTTGAGTTTATTTATTTATTTATTTAACGGGCAGTCCTACCCTTTTTTTACAAAATCATAAGTACATGTATATAAACAGTAAAGTGAAGAAAAATAACATAAAATAAATTAAAAATGACAAAGACAATAGGAAAACATAGAGGATAACATAAACATATTAAAATTAGAAAACAAAGTCCACGATAAATGAATAGGAAAAACTTATAGATTATTAGACCCATTTCAATAGAATTATATAAATGAACAAGGGATTTCTTAAAGACAAAACCTAAGAAAAATATAAATATATGCAGCATATATAATTATTTACAATTTATAGTGCAAAATAGCCCATATGAATTTAAATAAATGTATATACAAACTCTGATTACACATATATATACAAATTAAAAATATAAAAATTCAATATAAATATAAACTTAAATAAACTTTAACAAATTTAATAAATTTAAATGATAAATTCCGAACGTAAATATAAATTTAAATCATTTAAATCAACGATGGCGAAAACATAATTAACACCAATTGATTAAGATTTGAATTATACTAAAGTACCCACACTATAGTATACTAGAGAGCTTGATTCTAAAAGTTCTCAGACTATCCCTGAAGAAGTCAACCTGGCAACTAACTTTGGTTCCAAGTCGATGAAGTCTGTTAATTGGTGACTTATACATATAATTTGTAATAGAGATGATGATTTAGACTTATGCAGACTTAAAAACTGGGGATCCCAAAACTTAGTTAACTTCAATGCAGTGAAAACTCAGTGTTGCCTTATTTTTAGGCGCGACGACAGAAACCTCCCAAACATATCATTCAAACTCACTTAGAGATAAAATTTCAATGGTAGGCGTAACTCTAGGGTCTGATCCGAGGGGTGAACCGCGATTGGAATTAGGTGTACACCGTCTTTGGAATTATTTGGAATTATTTTGGAATTCATTAGATAATCTATTGTCATCTATTGTCTTCTACTTGGAAGTGGAAGTGGAAGTAGGTGTACACGATTTTAGGTCGCGGTTCACCCTTCGGTCTGACCTTTCATGGAATGACCATATCTCAACCACTGCTAAAGCTGCAGCTTGGGTGGAGGTCCACTTAAGAAGGAATACCGTAAAGTTTCCGAAATATTTTGATTAATTTAAACCAGCATTTGAATTAAAAATTACTGAAAAAGAAACTTTTGTTTTAATTTAGCACCTATTTAAATAGTTGTTTTAATTTTCCCTTCCATAACATGAAAACTACAATTGCTGAAACCCTCCCATCACGAATTTCTGTATTTGTTTAATAATTAAAGCCCGAGTAAGAATATTTAAATAAGAAATAGAAAAGTCATATAAGAAAAATAATTGCTTTAATATAATATATAAAAAAATCCTGAAGCTTTTAAAATCTTCAATTAAATAGCATGAGTGGTGAGATTAGAAAAAGAATTGAATAAACATAGGTACATATAATCTGCTTCCTCAAGCTTTAAATTGATCATTGGACAGGCCCTTTTTCACGTTGACTCCCCTCGTCAAGGTAATCTGCATGCGAGGGAATAAATAACCGGATGAGCGGCCAAAATGATTGAAACTGTTGGAAGTAATGAAGTGTGAAAGCTTTTAAGTGCAATGGGTGGTTATTGAAGTTTAAAAAGCAATTAGGTTCGAATTTCTTTTTAAATGGATCGTATTAACATGAAATAAATAAATCACAAACATATGAAATTAGTATATTATTCTAACAAGGAGTTTATTAGTAAGAAGATATTCTCGAGCTAAAAATGAATAGGCATTCCATTTGCATAACGGTATTTATTTATTTTTAAATGCTTGTATTTTACTTGCTTTCTTTGGCTGTCTGTTTGAATGGAATCATGTAACAGAATTCTGACTTCTTATAGTGTATTATACCTATAGTTTTTTGTAATTTTAAACACATATCTATTTGCATTAACAATACACTATTTTTGGTAGAGATAAATATAATTTTAATTATAAAAAATCTATTATCTTTTAAGGAGGTTTTTTCGCGACAATCCACACAAAAGTTTTATTATTATATTAAAATGTTTCACCTAGAACCAACACCGAACTCCTTAAAAGTTAAAGTTTTAGCCTCGTAACCACTCTATAAATATGAACGGAACTAAAATTTGAGGGTATTTTTTTAACGTGACTCTCCACTCACACTACGAAATCTCTATATAGATACACACATACTTGCCGGATCGTTTCCAAGCCATTGTGCTTATATCCGCTCCACTAAAAATAATCGCCCAAATATGTTTTTTTTTTTTTTATGAAAACTAAGAGGTAAATAATTTCAATTTTTTTTATGTTACTCCGAATATATTATTCTAACAAATATTAGTTTTTCATCAAGATGGTGAACGTCCTTCAATGGAAAAATAAATAAAATAATGATCATTTTCCCACTCTTTCCCAATCTACCCTATGTAAAAATGTCATTTTTAATTGCAATTATTTCATGTTTGGTGTTGTAAATCGTCTTCAAATTTTAACACTATGTGTATTATTCTTTTAATGACTTATATTCTAAGTTTCAAAGACTTCTTGAATTTTTGCATTTGTGAAAGAACTACCTTAAACAAGTGAGTTAGTTTCTCAAGCTTATATGGTAATTTTCAGAAAGAAATAATTTACATTTTTTAGGTCTGTATCTAGGATTTTAGTAGAAATTATTTTTATATTTCGTATCAGAGGAATTCATCCACTCGGAAGTTAAGCTCGAAAGCTAACAAAATTTTCGGGCAGTTAAAAATAAAAAACTAACCTCCCGAAAAGTATGTTAGCTTTCGGGCTTAACTCCCGAGGAGATGAATCCCTCTGATACGTAATATAAAAATAATTTCTACTAAAATCCTAGATTCTGACCTAAAAATGTAAATTCTTTCTTTCTTAATATACATTGGTTCATATTTTTGAAAAAAATTCCATCTATTTTCAAAATAGAGATGTTCAATTCTTTGGATTCTTAATAATTTTCGATAATATTTTTAAAAATTTCAACATTATCGAAAGCTCTGTACAAATCAAGGGCGTAGTTAGGGTAAATGGCACCCCTGGGCTTACCCCATTCATTTAAAAAATGATAGCTTTTTTGCAGTTGTGTCATCGCATCAAATTTAGCACTGTGGGAACGCTGAGATTTTTTAACCCCTAAAATAAATAGATAAAATAAAAGAATTAAAAAATAAAAAAAAACTCAAAACCAGTGCGGCAAAAAAAGAATTTACATTTTTTAGGACAGAATCTACATAGTATTTTAGTAGAAATTATTTTTATATTGCTTACCAGAGGATTCATCCCCTCGGGAGTTAAGCCGAAAGCTAACATACCACTTTCCGAGCAGTTAAAAATAAAAAACTAACCTCCCGGAAAGTATGTTAGCTCTCGGGCTTAACTCTTGAGAGGAAGAATCCCTCTGATGCGCAATATAAAAATAATTTCTACTAAAATCCTAGTTTCTGACCTAAAAGAGTAAATTCTTTCTTTCTTAATATACATTTTCATATACCCCGAGTTGATTTTTTGAAAAAAATTCCATCTATTTTTAAAAAAGAGAAGCTCAATTCTTTAGATTCTTTATAATTTTCGATAATATTTTTCAAAATTTCAACATTATCAGAAGCTCTGTATTCAAGAGGGTAGCGAGGGTAAATGGCACCCCCTGGGCTTACTATTCCCCCCCCTCATTTAAAAAATGGTAACTTTTTTACTTTTTTGTTAATGTTTAATCAATAACGAGAACAATTTTTAAAATTAAAAATCCATTTTAGTTTTCTAGCTTTAAACAAGTGAAATAAATATAAAAATATTTTGCCTTTGCTGCACCTCCCCCCCAGCCAATTGGCAGATTATAAAAAGTTCATTTTTGGTGCTAAAATGTTTCATTTTCTAAAACAAAGTACTGATTAAATTTTTGACCTTCTAGCTCAGGGGTGTCCAACTTTTTGGCTTATACGTGCCGCATTTGAAGAAAAAACAAATGCCCCGGGCCGCATATAAAATATACTAATTCTATTGATATTTTTTAATAAAAAAATATAGTTAATAATGTAGAATAATGATATCTACCATGACAATGAAGCAAAATGTCATAGATATTAATTTCTGAGTTCTTTTCCTTCAGGATTTTAATTTTAAATCATTTAGCACTTCAAATTTTTAAATATTCGAAACTTCATTTTTTTATACTGATAGTTGAGCATATAATTTTGCTTTTAGTGAATTTTATTCTTGAATATGGCTTCTTCACGTATATGTAAATTCATATTTTCAAAAAATGAATACATATTTATTGTTAAACTAGGAATATTTTTTTCTGAGTAGATAATTTTTATAAAATTCTAATAATGAGACATATTATTAAATTTATCTTTTAGTTGAATGTCTGATTGCAGTTTCATACATATTCAATCAGAAAGTTTGCAGGTAAAATATTTATATCTAATAAAAATGAAGTTAAAATATGCCAAAATTGTGATTATTTTTTCGAAAATCTTGATATATTTTTTCACATAACATTCAAATTTTAAAATCTGCCCTTTTATTCTTCGAAAACTTTTGGGGAGATTTTCTAATTTCTTCTTATTTTAGAAAAAAATTGTCAGGTCAAATTGTATCAGAGTGAGTACATTAAAATATCTTTATAATTTCATGTTGGGCCGCATACATCGCAGTGCTGGGCCGCAGATTGGACAGCCAAGTTCTAGCGACAGAATTTTTGCTTTGGATTTGGGCTTTGGATTTGGATTTGGATTTTTAAAGATTTCTTTTTCACTCTGCTATGCGTAAGGCACAAACAAAAGTAAACGCGTTTCGAGGAATAAATTTTGAATAGTTTATAATATTTAAACTTATTCCTAGTGGTGCTCGACCCTTCCATCTCAAAAAATATGCAGGGAGCTGCATACCGATTCTTGATAAGGTTGTCACTTTATTTTACAATTCTTATTATTACTTTACCATAGGAAGTATGGTGAAATTTTGATTTTTTTGTCTTCATTTTCATATATCGTCTTAATGTCTCTTATTTTACTGACTCTTTTCAATTATATTCCTATTCTATGCCATTTATTTTCTGAAAAAGGCATATTTCTACGTGTTGTTTGGTTTCACTTTCATCTTTGTACTTTCTGCAATATTTCTCTCTTTCCTAGATATTGCCGCATCATTCTCTTGTCCAAACTTTTTTGTCGCCTTCATTATACGTGTCGTCCGTCAGGTATTCTTCAATCCTCATTGCACTGCAAGATCAATATAATAAAAAATTGCTAAACAAACATTACACTTGCTTAGATAATTCGTATTTTTTAACTTTTCACTGATTCTTGGGTTGAATAAGTACGATTAATAAGGAGAAATCAATGAGGTTGTCCTCTGCTTGATTCAAATAAACATATACCTACATACTAAATACAATGAATCATCATCAGTTTCCTTATATAAGCCATTAGCTATCTGTTAGTGAAATAATACTACGAGGCAATTGATGGACAAATAGATATGACTAAATAATAAGGCTCTAAGTAATTATAGAACCCTAAAAACTGAGAAATAGCACAAAAAGAGATACCTATAAATAAAAAAAGGCTAAAAGGGTTTTTCTGGTTTGCGTGATTTCTCAAGAATAAATAATCTATGGGTAATTGAAAGTTTTTATAATTTTTATAATAAATAATATATATATATATATATATATATATATATATTATTTATTATATTTTGTATATATGTAGTATTTATATAAATAAAAAAAGGCTAAAAAGGGTTTTTCTGGTTTGCGGATTTCTCAAGAATAAATAATCTATAGGTAATTGAAAAGTTTTTATAATTTTTATAATAAATAATATATATTATTTATTATATTTTATATATGTGTGTATTTTTAAAAGAGAAAGAATTCAATTTTTAGGACAAATTCTAAGATTTTAGTAGAATATTATTATATTGCGTTATCAGAGGATTCATCAGTTTTAAAATACATCTTGGTTAATCTGAACCCCTAGCTGATTTTTAGAAAAACATTCCAACTATTTTCAAAAAAAGATGCTCAAATCTTTAGTTTTATATGTATGTATGTTTATTTGTATCAAGAAGAGAGACAACCTCTTTGTTTCTCTCTATGAATCTATAGATACTTTGCTCTAATCAGGATACACAGTATTATTCCGGTTTTTATAGTCCTACGTTTTACTTTTCCCATCAATTCACAACATTTTTAAATATATACACTTAGAAATCTATTCCAATTTACACTTTTTCCTGATTATACTATCTTTCTTCTGGATTTTTAAAATTTAAACATAAAGACAAATAAAGAGGTTGTACTCTGCAGTGATACAAATTAACATACACTCATGTATTTTATAGAATAAAAAAGTTTTACTTTTCAAGAAATTTTAATTTATTCTAATATTATATTATATACAGAGCTCGAATATAATATTTATTTTTATATCTTTCCTAAAAATTAAATTTATGAACCACTCCAAAAATCCTCAAGCGATACAAAGGGTGACCCATTACTTCTCATTTTCGGAATTTTCAAGAAAATTAAGTTTTACTTTTAAAGAAATTTTAATTTATTCTAATAGTAAATTATAGTACGTGACAACCTCTTTGTTTCTCTTTATAATTCAACAACTCTGCTACTCTCGGCAAAATAAAAACTTTTCAATTAAATAATTTAAACCTACCTATTATGATTTAAATGATGATGACACCTTCGTGGTAGTATTTCCAAACATGGGGGATGTTTGTATGCAGTATTGTCATTGGTAAAAAGAGACGTAACCAGGCAGGTGCAACAGGTGCACCTGCACAGGGTCCAGCCTGTAGGAAAGTCCTGAAAAATCACCCTAGTTAGAAAGTAAAAATGATTAAAAAAA
Organism: Forficula auricularia; assembly: GCA_024734495.1. Lineage (NCBI taxonomy): Eukaryota > Metazoa > Arthropoda > Insecta > Dermaptera > Forficulidae > Forficula > Forficula auricularia. The sequence continues at coordinate 21,805,238 of JALMQS010000128.1, forward strand.
ATTGTTGAACACTGAATTAATAAATTCAGTCTTTTTCTTTTCGAAAATCTAAAAATTAAATTTGTAGATATTTAAATGAATTTTGAAATTAAAATGAACAAATTATCAATTGATATTCTTATGATCTAACCTCTAAACAATGTATTTAGTAAGCAAGAAACCTTTTCAATATTAAAAATAAAGTCATTTATCTCTTTAGGCGAAGAAAGAAACATCATAGAGATAAAACAATTGTAAAGTTGGATATGTGATGACAGGGGATAATGAATCCACTTTCCTAGACATCGGAATGGAATAGAAAACAGTTCCACTTGTTGATGCTAGGATAAGGGACAGATTATTAAAATTCATAGAGACTAGTCTCAAGCGAGCAACAGAAGTTCATGTTGTTGTTATGTTCTTTCATATAAAATGATGTAAGCAGTGGATTTTACCCGCATATAATAAGAATGTCTCATTATCAAATCAGTGGAGTAACTGATAATAGAATGGTCTAATTTTAGATTTTTTTTAAATATTACATAAATATTCTGTAAAAATTACTTTTAGCAGCTTTCTTTTTAGAACAGCTTTGAACTCCTGGTAACTACTAATGGTTCATTTGTTTTTTATTGAAAGCCCTTAAGCTATTTCAAATGCATTTCTCTATCTCTCAATTGTCTCTTGTGTTTTTTGGGAACTTGGAACCCACGAGAGGTCAAATTCAGATAAGAGAAATCAGCTTTTATTTCAATTTTTCAAGTTAATTTTTTGAGCTAATAATGATGAAGATTTGAAAGAATTTGATTAGTAACTTGTAGAATAACTTTTTGAGTGTTGTTTTCACACTTAAGATGCTTCTGTTGTTAATTTTGTTAAGAAGCTGTCAAATAGTTAGAAAAAAACCAAACATTCAATAATTTTTAAAAATTAAATGGATTAAAACTATGTTTTTATTAATATCTTAAATATTTCTATTAAAACATGGTAATTGTAAATTTTACAAATTTAATGTTTTGATGATTGAGTTATTTATCGAAAGGGAAGTTTCGGTTGAAATTATTTAGATTGGTTTGAAAAAATTTCATCAAAATACATAATAACGGTTCAAAATATAATTCTGGAGTCGCTCATGAAGTCGTTCGGAGACTTTAATTTTTATTTTCTGACCCGCTAGTCCATTAATGAGCCTACAAAATCACCTCGTGACAGGAGCTAGACCCTTAAATTTGCAGCCCTTTTATTTAGAAAATCTATAAGACATCATTGAAGAAATCCGATTAGTGTGAGTTCACTCGAAAATTAATTCTGTCGACTATTGGATGAGACAAACTACATTACCTTCAGTCTCATGCACTATTTTCTTTTTAATATTTTGACTACATAACTATAAATTATTTATATAGTCAGAACTTTGAGTGGTAAATTTCTCTATGATATAGCTTGGGGTAATCTCAGGGGGGGGGGGGCAAAGCTTGGAGACAAGTAATTACATTATTAAATTATATTAAACATTTAATTTTTAAAGTTTTTTTTCATAATAGAATACACTAATATAGTAGTGCCTAAATACAAAAATACATACATATTTTGGTACAATAAACATAGTTTATTGAGGCCGGAAGTTTGGGGTGTTAGAGAATTTGTTATTTGATCCTGGGAGGGGGTTTTACCCCCTCCCCACAAGATAATATTAATTTTTTTTTAAATATTCTATATTGTCATTGAGAGACGTTTCGACAACGATGTGCCATCATCAGTCTTCATAAATCTTTTTTCATTTTTTAAGTCTCTGATATTAGTGCTCATTTAATCCTATATGTAGTGTGGTACATTTATTTAGGTTTTTTGTCTACTCCGCATACTATTAGAATGGATTGGGAAGCCCTAAAATTTGATATTTTTTTGATTTGTGATCATCTAAATTTGCTAAACAAGCTATGCTCCTTAAAAGTAAAAAGTATATCCAGTATAGGAAGAAGCTTGCCAATATATAATATTGTGTACGTGACTCAGTGTAAATTATAGTGAATTTAATGCAGGGGTCAGATTAAAACTGATAAATTTTTGCAGTAAGCTGGGCACGAACTCAGGTGTCCTGTTCCGGGATCAAATTCCTGGTTGAATATAGACTCTGAGTCAACCAAGTTTTTAAAACTTTTATTTAGTAAAATATATAAATAACAAATTTTCATTATTTTTTATTTGATTGATTGATTGATATTTTTATTAATTTTATTTTTATTTGTCCAATTTTTGCTCTTGAGTGTATAACAGTGGTTCTCAATCGAGATGGAATTCCCCCTCAAAGGTGAATTTTAGTATTTCAATTGGGGAATTAATCGTACAAACCTCAAAAGTTTTAAAGAACGTATTAAAGAACTGCCAATTCTACTCTATCTCTAGATTAAAATATGTTACGTTTTATTTTCAATATTAAAAGCATATTATTTGAAATAAATTTTTGAGTTAAAAAATCCTGAAAAGGGAGAAATGGCATTCTTACAAAATTGTAGAAGGGGTTCACTAGAAGAAAAAGGTGTTGAGAATCTCTGGTGTATAATTTATATTATTTTAAAAATATTTTTTTATAAAAAGATAAATTTTTATGTAGAAATTGAAGGCATTGGAGGACAGGATCCCTGTCCAGCAAAGCAGCTAATAAAAATAAATCATCCAATATATATATGTTGCAGTAAAAACTCGTTTTTAGTAAGAACGTGTTCTTACTAGTTGAAACGCGTTTCACTGAATACCTTTATGGAAACTAGAGTTTACTGATGTTGGTTTAGTTTGGTTCAAAGGTCTAGGATCTTCATTTTTGACCTTCCGCCTCATTTTGGGTGTTTATTTTCAAAAATTTTTAAACGAAAATGTCAAAAATTAGAAGCAAAGTTGTAGAAGATGTAATTTTTGACATTTTCGTTTAAAAATTTTTGAAAATAAACACCAAAATGAGCTGGAGGGTTAAAAATGAAGATTCTAGATCTTTGAACCAAACTCAACCATCATCAGTAAACTCTAGTTGCCACAAAGGTATTCAGTGAAACGTGTTTTAACTAGTAAGAATGCGTTCTTACTAAAAAACAGGTTTTTACTGTAACATATATACACTTATATTGAACAATTTTTATTTTTGTTTTGTTTCCATTAAGTGAGACAGAATAAAAGTAGAAAAATCACTCAACAACAACTGAGTCCTCTGTCAAAATGTATCATTTTATAAATTAATCAGAGGACACCAGCACTTTTTGAATGAAATTTTTAAGAACTATATTTCAAATTTATTTTATTGAAAATAATAAAAGATTAGCCCTCGGAAGCAAATAAGAAAGTTATATATTTTGTATTTTTTTTTCTAATTAAACTTTCATCCTCGTCGGAATCGGCAAAGTGTGTTAGTGTGGCAAAAGGAGGAGTAAACTGAGAGTGAACTGAAGACCCGGGGAACACTTTCACCGGCGAATTTGCTCTCTCGGCTCAGTCCCAGACAGACACTCGAACTCAACACTAGTTCCCTCCAACCATTTGTGAGAAGTTTTTTCTTTTACATTCCGCTCTAATAGTGTCAAGTGATTTGTTTTGGTTTGGTGATATGGTGTTGTGTCGGCGAAATGTCGGGCATCGATCGCCCCATCGAAATCACAGGTTTCAGCGCTGAAGGGAGTAGGAGTAGCACCTGCAAGTGGGATCAACCACACGTGAGTTAAAAAAAAAACAAGTCACCAAGAGAAAGAGAAAAACATCTCTTGTTTGCCTAATGGAGGAAATCATAATAAAAAAATAAATAAACTCTCTACTTCACTCAAGAGTCTAGAGGTTTCTCTTAGGCAAAGAACTTAAATTACAACTTGTAATTAATGTTTTATTTAAAAAAAAAAGAATAAAAAATTCACTTCAATTTGGTTTAATTTTAAAAATAGTAATTTCAATTCTCGATTTTTTGTTTTTTAAATTTTCTCTTACCTGTTCGAGATAAAATTAAATTACATTTAAATATACATGCAAAAGAAAGTGGAAGGAATTTTCCTAAGGTTAAAAAGAAATTTTAAAACCTCTATCAATGCATTTAAAAATAAAATTTATTATCTATTTAAATGATATAAAAATTAGATTATTTATTAATCTAAGATGAATGTTATATATTTTTTAATTAATATTAAACAAGATATTTAAGGTAGTTGTTTCACCATATGCGTTTTCATAGGATTTTTTTGAAATTTAGACATATTATTTAAATACTTCTGCATCGATTGGTGGCAAAACGAAATTTATGAACAATATAGTTCTGTAGATATTAAATTCCAAATATAGAGTTTTCAGGCTCTTATACATGCACTAAACGGGATATCGGAAAGTTTACATACATATTTAATTATAATTAAGAAACTCTTCTTACCATTGTTATAAAAAAACTAAACCATCATTAAATAATAACTAATACATTTTTTAAGAAAATTTTAATTCATAGTTACAACAGAGTTTCTGAGATAATAATGAATAAAGTATAATGAAAAATTTACACTAAAAGCAAGCTGGCAACAACGTATATATTTAACCTAAAAGTAGATTAACTTTAGTACTTTTTGACGTTTTTTCGCTTCACCCATTGTCGCAACAGATTTTAATCGTTTATTAAGAACTTTTTGTTTAATAAATCGACCTTTATAACGTATTTTATCTGTCATTTCTAAGATAAAAATATTCAAGCTCGGACGCTGTTGCCAGATTTGTCAAACGAAAACGGAATTGGCTAGTATAGTGGTACATAAACAGCAAAAAGTTTTAGGCTTATGAATTATGAATCCTTATTGTCTGTTCTATATACTCTAGCATTAACTTTTTGCTCAAATTCAAACTCAAATTTTTGATCAAGCTCAAACTCATTTTTTTTATTATCTAAATAATTAATTACTCTATTTTAATAATTTTACAATAAAGCATTCAAAATACATTAATATTTTCTTAAATTTTAGAAAAGTATTTGAGCAATATCTTGTTTAATCCATTCTCAAGATTACCGTTTCTCACGTTCCCTGGGGCGGTTTTTGGAAACAAACGACTTAAGATATTAAATATGAAAACTGATATTAAAAAAGAAAGATACATTATAAATAACACTTTGTTTCTTAATTATAGTAATAATGTTTACTTATATGTATATAAATTTTATAACAATTCTAAAAACATAATAACGCATTAAAGTCTCCAAAAATATATTCCTGAAATTGACTTTTTGGTGATTTTGATCTTCAAAAGCTGAATAATTTTGGTTTAAACTTATTTAATAAGAATTTTTGGATGAAATGTTTTCATCTACATACACATGACATTTCATCTCCATCTCATTCTGTTCTCAAGTGATCCTAGGATATCTATTAATGCATAATAAGTATTGTAATGTCTTTGTCCAATCGCAATGTGATTATTTAGGTTTAGTAATTAGAATTTTGTCATCTCTATCTGTCACAGTCTTGTAGCTTCTACAATTTACTACCTATTGTGATGAAATATCATAGGCTTATTTTTTCTTTTATTGTTCACAATGCGACATGTATGAGAAATTGTAAAAAAAAAATTCCTTAAACAAAGTGCTGATGGAAAAATTATCAGTGTATCTAGTGGGTTACCGTTAAATATGTCATTTAAAGTCGTATTAACCATCGTCTGGGTTGCGGTTAAGTTTCTTGGGGTACTTATTTAAAAAGAACTGCTCACAAAATGAAATCCACTCCCTATGTACAACTATATATATTTAATGACCAACGCACTGCTTATTGAGGTGAGGTGGTTAACTAGACGATCTTGCCGGCTTTCTTTTTTGCGCCGTTCGAGAAATAATTTTTAGCCTCATTTTCTGTTGCGATACGAAGGGCGCTATGCGCTAATGTCGTTGTTTTGTATTTGTATGTTTTTTAACTCATTCCTATTCAGTCTAAACCACAACCATAACACTGCCTCACAATGAAAATGCCTCGGGCTCAAAAATAGCTGATTCTTATGTATTTCCACCTGCTGAATTCAAAAATCACCACAAAAATTTCCGATTAACTCTTGTTTTGGAGATATAATCGGTTAAAAAGACGAAAAAGGCCATTTTGACATATTTTCGAGTTCCATTAGATATTAAACAGCAAAATTTGAGATCACAATATTTTGTTGAAGTAATAGAAAACAGCTTCTTCTTTGATTTTCAAATTACGCCTTGTTTTCAGCTCAATTAGAACTCGAGTTATAACTAAAAAACTAAAACTACGTGATTATAAAGGATAATAAACATATGGTCTTACTTTTTAGTTATAACTCGTGTTCTAATTGAGTTACAAACAAGTGGTAATTTGAAACCAAAGAGGAAGGTGTTTTCTTTACGTCAACATAATATTTTGATTTCAAATATTGCTGTTTAATATCTAATGGGACTCGAAAATAGGTCAAAATGGCCTTTTTCGTCGTTTGTTACTATTATAACCACTACAAAAGCAAACTTTATACGGAATATAGGTACTTTTCTTTTATTTTGGTGCACAATGAATAGAAAAATCATGAAATAAACTTTAAGAGAAAGAAAAAAAATTTGTAGAGTTGTGTAATTAATGTAAATAATTATTTCTCTAATAGTATTATGTTCTGAAGACCACTTATTTTGGAAAAAAATAATTAGATTAATTAAAACACAAATATATTATATAAATATAAAGAAATCTTTTAAAAAATGGTTTAATAAAACCTAAACGTTACGGGAGAATTTCCTTCTTTATCAATGGAATTTCATATCACGAAAAAGAAAAAAAGTTGCTTTATTTAATGAATATAAAGCAACACTAAAGAAATTAAATATCTAGAATATAGACAATGATACAAATCTTGGGAACCAAATTATTCTTAATTCAAATAATAAATATAAATATTTATGAAAAATAAGGCAGACATTTTACCTACACTTAGAGCCCCATTTTACTTGTTTTAAAATTGTTTTTGAATATAACTTAAAAATGCAATGCTCACTACTGCAATCGCCTTAAACAATTCTAGAGTTGCTTATTTAACCAACTTAGTAACTCTACTAATAATAACCTGTTAGCATAGGGCGCATTTAAAAATTATCCTGGCATATATGGTTTATAATTATTGACTTTATGCTCTTATATAATATTTCCCTACTTATATAGGTATATTAGGGTGGTCTTTATTTTGGGTATTTTCGAATTTTTACGCTGGCAGAGGCTCATATGGTTCGAAATAAATAAAAAATATCTTCCAAGTTTCAAGTCCCTATCTCAATTTTAACCTGTGCCTCAGAGCGATGCAAGTTTCCCATCTAAATAACATGGGGTTTTTGGCATTGAACGATCAATTTTTTATTCCGGCCAAAGTAATATTTCAAAAAATTTGAATCTCTGTAAACTTTTACCCTTATAATAGTAGCTATCCTTCAGAGTTTTTTCAGATTTTTAGTTATTATAATTTTGGAGTTACAGCTAGATAAAATACTGCCATATCTTAGTGTTAGTAAGTTATAGACTCCAAAATTATAATAGCTACAAATCTGTAAAAATTCTGAAGGGTAGCTACTATTATAAGGATAAAATCTACAGAGTTTCAAATTTTTTAAACCATTGCTTTGGCCCGAATAAAAAATTGATCGTTCAATGCCAAAAACCCCATGTTATTTAGATGGGAATCTTACATCGCTCTGAGGCACAGGTTAAAATTGAGATAGGGGCTTGAAACTTGGGGGATATTTTTTTTTATTTATTTCGAACCATATGAGCCTCTGCCAGCGTAAAAATTTGAAAATACCCAAAATAAGGAACACCCTAATGTACATATTATACTTTGATGAAGAACATCTGGTTATAATGTATGTATCATGATAATTATTTCAAAAATTAGAGTTTAAATTCAATTGGAGAAAAAGTTAAAACTTTTTCAAGAATTTATAATCTCTCTGTCGATATTCAAAAACATAGCAGAACAAATATTGGTTGGGTATTTATTTCAGGCTGTGGTCAAACATTTTTACACAATAATAAAAAAAAAAAACAAATATAGAATTCATAATTCGGCCCGCCCAGCAGGTAGGCCTCCCACATTTCATATCTTTCATTATCAATTTAATTCAAATCGAATTCGGAATGATGAAAAATATATATTCTATTAAATACATTTATAGAAAATTATATATTCGATATAATATAATACATAATATATTCAAACTCAAATTGAATATATAAATATGTTTAGAGAATTGAGTGAATTCTGAAATAAATTCTTGATTGATGTTTATTGAATTAAATGAATACACTTTTTAATATAAAAACAATCAGAAATCGTTTACTAAAAATTGAATCATTTCGAGAGAAGTTTTACCTTAATCAATGAAATATTGAAAAATATTTTTTGAAAGATATTTTTTTATTCTATACAGCTTATTTTTCAATTTTTCATTGATAAATAGAGAATTTCTTCGTAAACATTTCAATTTTTAATAAACTTTTTCTGATTGTCTTTATATAAAGAGCTATATTTATTGAATTAAATAATAGCAATTTATATAGCGGAATCATGATTTATTATCAATTATCGGTATATTTAAATAAATAAATAAATAAATATTTAATAAACTTAAGGGAGCGGAAGATGAATATTTTTCGGAATGCCTATGTGTGAGAGAATGAGACAGAGATATGGAGAGGAGAGAATACAAAAATAGAGCTTGTCTGGGACGAAAAAAGCAACGAAATGAGAATACAAGTTACAAAATAGAACTGAGTATAAAACTAAAGATTTGAGCATCTTTTTTTGAAAATAGTTGGAATGTTTTTCAAAAAATCAGCTCGGGTTCAGATTAACCAAGATGTATTTTAAAAGAGAAAGAATTCAATCTTTAGGACAAATTCTAAGATTTTAGTAGAAATATTATTAAATTGCGATCCTTGAAGGGTGCACACTGCACCCCATGAGACCCCACATTCTCTATCTTTTTCGCTCAATGCCTTTCTTTTGGATTAAGGTGAAGGGTGTACACGTCTTTGGAATTATATAGAATTATTTTGGAATTCGTTAGATATTACCCCTTATCTATTGTCTTCTACTTGGAAATGAAAGGAGAAGTGGAAGTAGGTGTACACAATATTCGGTCGCGATTCACCCCTAGGATTAAGGTTTTTCAACTGCACACTTCATCGCGAATAATTTCCGTATAAATGGAAATGGATTCTTCCACGTTCAATTTTAAATACGGTCATACTTTTCTATTTCAAATAACCAATTTAAAAAATTTTGTTCAAATTTTATGTTTTCAATTTCTGCTAGTTTAGTTTCTTAGTTTATTAAACGTCTTCGCCTTACTTCGGAATGATAAGATTCTTTGAAACAAACTATCTAAGTGCCTGCGTGTTTTCTATATTTTTTCGAAAGACCATTACAAAAGTCCTTCATCTAGAAACTGATGATTCAGGAGGAAAAAAAGTAATTTTATATGAGCTGAATAGGGCCAAATGATAGTGTTTTCTTTTTTCAGCAGGTGAAAAAATTGATTCTTGAATCTTTCGCCTTATTTCAAAAGATTAAATAAACTAGCAAGCAATTATATAATATAATAATAATATAATAATAATTAATAAAACTAACAAGCAAATAAACTGACAAATCGAAATTTCTAGTCTCTTTATTAATTAAGCTCCAGTAAATGAGTACTTATACACTCTATAATCGTAGTTCTCAATCAGTGTTCGCGGCAGGCGCGATTTTAATCCTAGATCTCTGGTGATACAGACGTGAATGTTTATCATGTCATATATTTGAGACTTTATCTTTAGTTATTATTATCATTTCCGTTCATAATTTGTATTAATTTGAATGTTTATATAGGGAAAATAAGGACAAGTTTTTATGTGTGACTTTTTTATTATCAACCAACGTCTCGTCGACTTAGCCGACTTCTTCAGGGCTTCAAATAGTCATGTCACATTCGTCTAAATTTTCTTAGATAAGATAATAAGAAAATTTAGATGAATGTGTGACATGACTATTTGAAGCCCCGAAGAAGTCGGCAAAGTCGACGAAACGTTGGTTGATAAATAAATAAACTAGAGAAAAGTACTTTAAAATATAATTTTACTAAAAACTTTATTTAACCTTTTTTGTGGTCCCCAAGGTACTTAATTAGGATATTAAATTTCATCAAAATTGGTTAAGTCATTTTCAAGATATTTAGAAAAAAACTAAAAAAGTACTGAAATAAAGTACTAATGTTTGTGGGCCGATATGTACTAAAAACTAATCAGCGCTTCATTTTGTTAAAAGAATGCTAGGTTTTCAATTTCATTTCAATCGGTGCAACGATGTGGAAAAAATCGTGGGCCAAAAAACGATACACATACATCCATCCATACATCCGCACGGCACCAAATGAAAAATCGCACTTTTTGGCCTCTCGACGAGACCCCATGTAATTTTTGGCAAAACCGTCACGTGCTAAAATTCAACCTAATTGAATACTACAATTTGTGACTTTAATTGAGTCCATGGGTTCCGTGTCTTTACCTGAGGACCCTTTGAAGCCACGCTTGCCCCGAGAGCGATTATAATACTTTACCCATGCTTTAGCATTGACAAAAAAAAGTCACACATAAAAACTTGTCCTTATTTTCCTAATATAAACTTTCATATTTATCTTTTGTTTAATGTGAATTTATTTCTCACTAAAACTTCATTAAATTTTCAAAGAAATATTTATACTAGACTCAAAATTTAATTCTTTAAAGATTTAAAAAAAATTCATATTCGACTCAAAATTTAATTTTTTAAAGATGAAAAAAAATATCATATTCTATCCCGAGGGGTGAACCGCGATTGGAATTAGGTGTACACTGTCTTTGGAATTATTTGGAATTACTTTGGAATTCATTAGATGATTTATTATCATCTATTGTCTTCTACTTGGAAATGAAAGTAGGTGTACACGATTTCAGGTCGCGTTCACCCCTCGTTCTACCCCATGTGTCGATTTTGATTTTTTTTCTTTGAATTTGTTCTTTTTTCGAAAGTAATTTATATTTCATTTTTGCTGTGTTTTGAATTCTTCTAAATTACCTTATTTTCTTCTTTAAATGAAAATTTATTTTTAATTTTTATTATTTTAAAATATATATATTTTTAAAATGGAAAAACAAAAGGTAAAAAAAGTTATGTATATTGAACAGGGATATTTTTGATAATTGTATTTAAATTTTTAAATTTAGTTTTTGGTGGTTATTCAAATATAAAAAGTTTGAAAACCGCAACAATTAAAGTAATCAAACAAATTGAGAAAACTAAATTGATTAATTTTCAATTAAAAATTAATGGTTTAATGATAGTTTATTGTACCTATAACCTCGATTCTGGTGTGAATTTCTGATTTCACCAATTTTATTGTTGGAAAAAGTGAAACTTTTTCAAGATTCGGTACGCTATTTACAATTTCGAAGAATTACCGCCATTTCCTTTAAAAAATAAAATATTAATTATTGTATACATTACTAAATATACATCGTCTGCCTCCCGGTCCTATCAAGTAATAAAATAAAATAGTATTTTGGAATTTTCTATTTTCTTTTACAATGTTCAAAATCAATGAAAATAATTTTAATATTTATTGAATAAATGAATAATTATCGGATGTACGTCGTTTATTTATCTTCTCAACGATCGATTTCCGACTAGAATCATTTTCTCGATTGAAAAACGAATTAATATCTGCAGTTGCCCCATTGGGGTCAATTCGGTAGATGGTAAAATGAATTTCGAAAAATAAACTTTATTACATTAATACTTAATTGTAGATGATTGTCCAGACAATTTTTCCATGCAATTACAATTTCATATGATTAATTTTTAATACCTTTTTAAATGATTAAAAAAAATATTTGCTATAACCTCAAGCATATTAAAAAAGCTGACATTTGCGAGTCTGGCTCACACTCTTTGTGTTCCATAGATGGATATCGTTCTAGTGGTTGATTGTATTTCCAGAAAGGATAACAGATTAGATTTTGAGCTTTCTAGTTTCAAAAAATCTGAATGATAAATGCAGAAAATCAGAAAATATAGATTCGTTCTATGAAAAGTTCTTAAATTGTTGAAGTTAACGAGCTGAAATTTGGTTAAATCGTTTGTATAAATAATCTGCACCTTTGTTCTCTCTTAACTAAATCTATTTCCTGACGAAAAATTCCCAAATAAATCTTTATTACTCGACCTGCTTAGAGTCACAAGTCCTCGGTGGCTAGGTCAACAAAACATCAATCTAAATTAACTACAGAAATTAATAAAACATCAATACAAATCAAATACAAGAAATTAACAATTAACAAACAAGAAAAAAAAATAGAAATGTATGCTCATTAACAAATAACATGATCATAGATTTCCATCAAAAGATAAAACGTAATTTAAATAATTCCGCGCAAAAACCCGATACCAGGAGCAAACGACGCATTAGCCATCCCGACATTTGCCATAAGTTGTTAAGGAAACCTGGTCAAAACCTTAACAAGGATGGTATGACCTCTCTCTACCTCAGGTAATCTCTGCTTGTGAGAACTAAATAAAATTTTGCACAACTCTAGGACATTAGGACTTGACAAAATTTATAATTGATTTAATCATAGGGGGCAGAGGACTATAATCCCAAGTAGTAACAGACAGACTGTTCCACAAATCAATGCCAGATCCTACAAATGAATGTAAACCGATATTTTTCAAGAATCTTGGCTTACGAATCTTTTTTCTATGATCAGCTCTACCTAAATAACTTGGTTCCTGAAATCTATTCGTTATTTCCTCCCAACTCCTAAAACCCTTATACGCTTTGAAAATCACTTTCAATTTAGCCCATTCCCTTCTCTCCAATAAGCTAGACCATCCTAATTCATTAATCATTAAAGTGACACTACTAAACCTATCAAATTTACCAAAAAAACAAATCTAGAGCCGTCCTCTGTACCATATCAATTTTTCTTTCTAATCGTTGCGGATGTTTGTCTTAAACCACCGAACAATACTCTAAATTAGGTCTCACATAAGTTAAATAAACTTTTGATTTAACTTCTCTAGATGTACCCTTCAAAATTCTACCAAACATCCCCAATTTCCTATAAGCCTTATTGACTATATAACTAATATGCATATCCCACTTTAAATTTGCCTGAATATGTATGCCTAAATATTTATAAAATTTAGATTCATTGATAATATTTTCATTAATATAATAATTTTGAGGACTAACCAGATTTCTACAACTAAATCTAATGAAATTTGACTTGGAATGGTTTAGTTCCATTGAATTGGATCTGCACCATCCTTCAATTTGATCCAGGTCATTCTGTAAAGTAAGCCTATCACAATCATTATCAATTACTCTATATACAATCATCAGAAAAAAGTTTTAATTACACTATGAATAATGCTTGGTTTGGTTTCACAAAAATAAAATAAAAATAAGTTTTTTAAATTAGAAATATTTCAGGCTATTAGTCACTTCTCAATAGTTAGTTGCAAGTGAAAGTTTTTACTGTTTTCTTCAATTCATTTTATAAAATAATTAAATTATTGAATTTTAATAAATGAGGGGAAAATTTTAATTCGTTTTATGTGTCCACCAATTTTTTTTTTTTTTTTATTTAATAAAATTTTAAAGATAATGATGATTCAAGGTATTCTTGTTTTCATAAAATTGATTTGGCAAAGGATTAATAATGATAATGCATGTATTGGATACGATGAAACTCACACATATATGTATGCTCATTGGAAAAAGAGGGGGCTTTTCTCTGATGTAAACAAAAAAGATAGACATATAAATCCTTTAGGATTTTTTTTACATAATATTTTATTCATAGTTGTCACTCAACTACTTCTTACTTACTACCTTGCCTTTTTGACAAGTGAAATAAAATTTATTATATCCGATGAAAAATAACGCCCTTTATGTCGTTATCTATTGGTATAAATATAATCCGAATAACCTTGTCAAATCTATACTGATTGTGACCTACTAGGGGAATGACATAGTCAAAATTTTGCATAAAATTTACTACGAAATTTTCTCGCTATAGATTTACGAACTGCAAAAAAAATAAACCGCTACTTATTATTTTTAAATAAAATTTGATAAAACAATGGCTTAGTAATGTTTTGACTATACCGGGAGTCTTTATTAAGGTTTCGTTTAAACCAGGAGTGTCAAATCCATGTTTCGGGCCTTTTATGGGATAAGTAACATTTATACGGGACATACTAATTTTCTCCATCTATTAAATTAACAAACAAGTCGAACAGAATAATAGATTATTAATTATCTTGAGTTTGTATAATTTTTTTTATACAAAATATTTTTTTATAAAAGCCTTATATTCTCCAATTTTCTTAAGGGGTCACAAAAATGAAGCCAGTTTGACAAATCTGGTTTAAACAGTAGAATAGGATCCTATTAGTATTGCTAGATGTCTCGCTGTTTGTTAGCACATTGTAGCTTGTAAACTGAATAGGATAAAAACTTGAAATTTAAAAGTTTTTCGCCAATCAAAAATCGTAGTCAACTTTTACTCTTTTAAGCGTTAGTTTTTTTTTTATTTTTATGTTCAATTTTATTTTTATTTTTTCAAAAAATAAATAAATAATAATATATAATATAATTTCTCGAATTGTAAAATTAACAGTCAGAATTATTTAATAAAATTATTTGACTTGTCAGGCTTATTTATTAATACTTTAAATGTAATGATTATTTTGGGGATTGTCGAAATTTATGTGGGGTAAAAATAAATAAAAAATATGTGAACCTCATCCACATAAGCCCAGGGAAAAGTGAAACTTTAATTTTTAAACCCACAAAAGCTCATGACAAATAAAATTTATTAAAATTATTAAATTTAAATTATTATTTTAAAAATCACTCAGAGTCCAGGAGGCGTAGCCCTGGCCAGCAAGATGCCCTCTCTCCTCTATTGTGTCATTTCCCCTTTATTATTGTAAAACAAAATTCAAACAGATACGTCGCTAAAGAAGTTTCACTTCAAAAATCATTTTTTCATCATACAGTGTGAAATATCTGTGAAAAGATGTCTTTAAATGGAATTTCAATGAAATAATGTTTTCTACATTCTTTCATCTACCCATGCCTTTTCTTGAATAGGTAGCTACTTTTTATGTATTTTTTTTATTGTTAATTACAAGAGTTAAACTAATTTTTAATGTCGACCTAATATTATGATTTTTTAATTTTAAGTAAAAAACTACTAAATCGTAAATTGATCGTAAAAATAATAAAAACATTATTAATAAGACGTTACACTTAGCATAACTTCTATTTTGATATAAAAAAAAAACAGGTTGGGAGGTAGGCTAACATTTTCTCATGTCTGATAGGGCCCAGATTTTTAAAATAATTATTTCCCCTGAAGCTGTGGTAGGAACGATATGAAAGAGATTATTCCGGGAGAAAATATTTTCTATTGGACAGTTTATTCGAATTATTATCTCTCTGATGTGATTCAGTGATTGATATTAAAGTTATATTAAATGTTTATTCGGCGTTCTTTGAAAAGAAAAAATGATTTTGATATTCCCAAAGGAAATGTAAATAAACTAAAATTCATTGGCTGTTTATATTCAAGCTCCCTGGCGTTATGTACATAGTAGAGATTTGAGAAATTCCTTTAATAATACAAAGTATTACACATTATTTTCCAAACCCCTTTTAATCAACGTGATATAAAATATTATCCAAAAGCAAATATTTTCCTATTCAATATTTATTTTAGAACTTGAAATATAACATTTTTTTGTCCTTGCTATGGAGCTGGACCAATAAAAAAATAATAAATTAGAGCTAAAACTTTAAAAAAAATTAAACTATTTCTGAATATTTGAATATCATTATTAGCCATTTGTATTTTTCATTCTTTTTGTTTCCAAACTTAAATTAATATATTACATTGTTATCGTATATAAGTAACTAAGATACATTGCAATGGGGTTAGGGAGGGTATGTGGTTGGAGGGGTCTGGAAATTAGTTTGGTAAGGGGACGTTTAAGGGGAATATTCCTGAGTGTGAGAATACTAACCTTTATAGACGTGGAGGTGGTGGTGTAACTCAGTGTATCTCGTTGTACTAGTTTGATAAACTACTGAATTTACTCTTATGTTCAAATTCTACGTTACTGAAGTTAATCTGATGCAATGAATTTAAAAAAAATAAAAAAATAATTCTAAATAGGCAAAAATAAAATAAAAATACTTAAATGAATTCTAGCTGCAAAAGGAGAATGGGGAATTTTCTTAACAGTGAAAGATAATCAAGAATTCAATTTATAGTATATAATTTATTGAGGTCCTTGGTGAATTTAACAGTCAGAAAGAATTAAATGATTGGATGGCTTTAAAGGGTGAACGGAGATCGTTCAAAGAAATTATGATTGATTACGTTTGCTCTTGAAGTGTGCCGACTGGTTCAATTACTTCAACAGCGCTAGCTGTGCCGCACTCCCTCTCGCTCAGGTTCCGTAGACTGCCACGTCGAAGAGTGTGTAACGGGCCTGGAGTCTCGCCTTTTTGATCAGCTTCCGTGGTGTCTTCACGAGAGCCGGACAGGTATTCTTGTCCGTGCTATCCAATTAGCTATCGTGCTAATGATAGAAGTGCCAATGGAGGGGCTCGCAAGTGGATGAATGAGAATGCCCGTAAAAACGACTCCAGGAAGAAGAAATATACTCGTGAGATCGAGTAATAGAGAGTGGAGAATATAATGTAAAGAAGATAGAGTAATAGCGCTGGATAATGTAATAGAATAATATAGGTAGAGGTATAATATATAGAGATGTAAGGTAAGAGCTGGATAAAATAATAGAGAGTGTAAAAGAAGAAGTCGTCTCTCTATTTCTCCGTGTTGGTCCTTTTATGCATTTCATACTATTCTCCGTTTTCTATCCCTTCTACGGTACATCGCCAATCATAATGTTCTATTTTGTTATATGAGGGTGTTTGGACCCTGGCTAATCTCCACTCCCCTGACTATATTCAGAACTGGGCCTTAAAGCTCATATACCACGAATGACTTTAGATAATCCCGGCTTAAGCCAGCTTCTCTTTAAATATGAAAAATAAACTAATTTTTACGAAATCTATTCTATATTTGACTTGACTGGTTAATCTCTTTCCTATTTTTAAGTTATTTAATTAATAAATTTTGAAAAAGTTCAGATTTAAGATTTTTTAACTCTACTATGCATAAAAAAAACATACTTCTAAATTCGATTCTTTGTTTAACAAT